>JANAVB010017196.1:9198051-9406443 GCA_029216955.1 Iris pallida | reverse complement strand
CAAAACTATTTTTTTCCCAATATTTTTTTTTCCGATACAGATCTAGGGATTTGAATACTTCTGATCCATTAGTGTTAGAAAATGAAATTACTGATTATATATGTTGGATCCGTAGCGAAAAGATTGATATGAAACCCTAGAAATAACTTTTGATGAATATATTGATTCCAGTTTTCGATTTCCTATGAGAGTCATTTTTAGGAAATTATATGAGAAATTGGAAAAAGAAGAAGAAATATTTACAAATACACAGGACTAGAAGAGGTAGGGATAGCCGCCAATTGATCGATGAAATGCCTAGGGGCAATTCCGTAATAACCGGGTCCTTCATTTCTCTTTCGGTGATCTCCCAAACCCTAGCCCTTTTTTTTTTTTTAAATTTCCTTCACGTTGTTGTTCTATGAAATCAAAACCCTAGCTATTGGTGTTCGATTTGTATGCGTAGAGACTTGGTATATCATGAGGGCCATTGGATTTATGTAAGGGTCTGCTTCATAATGGTATTTTCACCGGTTTTGGGATGTTCTTTGAGCCGTTTAGGAAGTGTTCAAAAAACCTTGCTTGGTAAATTTTTTGAGTTACTGGTTTTGGTCGCCTCAAGAAGCCTCCAAAACCATTGCAATATAATTTTGTGTCTTATAAACACCCTAAGGGTCTGGTTGGTAACAGTGTTTTCACCGGTTCTGGGATGTTTTTGAACGGACCGTTTATGAAAACCCATGCTTGTTTATTTTTTTGGCACTGGTTTTAATAAAAATCTCCAAAACCGGTGTAATGCAATTTTGGGTGGCTTTATAAACACCCTAAATGGTGTGTTTTGAGCGGTTTTATTATTTTATTCCATTTATATCCTCACCAAAAATATATAATTGTAACTACTAATACCTTTCCCCATTTAATTTTATTTATGTAAACGAATTCCAGAGCCGTTTGTTAGTGAATTACCAAGCATGGATTGTACTGGTTTAAAAGCCGCTACTTAAAAACCACCCAAAATCGGGTCCCTCATAACCGCCATAATCGGTACTCTAAAAACACCTCATAACCGCTGCCCTTACAATTGCCAAGCAGACCCTAAGTCGGAGTGTTTTGAGGGTTTCTATTTTGTCTTCCATTTATGTCCTTATCAAGAAACATAATGGCAACTAATACCCTACCATATTTCTTCTTTCTCATCTTTGTTTCTCTTGAGGTCCCATCTGACGGTTACTTCCTCTAAAATGCGAAGTTTTAATTTTTGCGGTCCATTTGATGTGGTAGTGAATGCTTCTCTTACCAAACCATTTTATGCTTGCAAGTTATATGAGTGTATAAGCTATTGTTTGGGTGGACAATGATATTATTTTGTTTTTGGGTGGACAACTAATTACCAAGCATGTGCTAGATTGGTTTAAAAGCCGCTACTTAAAACTGTCAAAAACCGGACGACCCCTCATAAACCGTTCATAACCGGTACTTTAAAAACACCTTATAACTGCTACCCCAACAATTGCCGAGCAGACCCTAACTGTGCTGATTATATTACATACGAGTAAAGTTCCCTTGTGATGCAATTATCTGCTCTCACTTGATTGCTCACCCTGAGAATTTGGGATGGGATGGAGGATTTGTTGTTGTTTATGTATCTTGAAAATATGAGACTGAAATTTGCGATTGAATTTGCTAGACCACTCTTTGAAATTTGTTTTTTTTCGACACCAGGTTTGTGCAAGCTGAGGATGGACGCTCCATTCGCACTTAGAGGTATGGCAGTGAAAAAATTGGTCTTGTTTCTTAGAAGAAGACGCATCTAGTCCTGTTTTACTTTTTTTCACTTTGAGGTGTGTCCTGCAAAATTGGACTTGTTTGTAAACGACACATATTTAGTCTTGGCTCTCCTGCATTGGGAAGTATGGCATGAAAAATCACAGTTTTTTTAGTTATTTCCGCCACATATTTTCTCTGGTTTGTACTTCAAAAATAAAGGGTTGGATCTTGGAAGTTTTGTTGGAGAATGTGATACTATAGAAGTCATGTTTATTCTATAGTAGTTATGGGAGAACTTTTCGTGCTAAAACGACCTTATTTTTACACAGGCTGTCTGCTCACACCAGTTCAAAATACCCAATCATGGATGGATTTCGTCTCTCATCACCCAGTCTTGAGCATAAATCTGTGACGAGATCCCCCTACACCCCTTCCTTCCTTGCAGGGACTTCCCCAAGCATCGTTGTCCCATCTGGAAGCAGAGCGCTCCACGGAAGCCGTGTTCTGGCCGGTCTTCAAAAGGCGCCATCTCTAACCGTCCATTGTCACCTCATTTGGCTCTCAAGAAGCCACAGATGCGTGCTACTTTTTCTATTTCCCATCGTATATTTGGGGCTGCTTTAGCCAGTGGGATCATGTTGCTCCCGGTAGCTATGAAATTCAGCCTCTTATATGATGTATAAAAGGCAAAGGTGGTTCAGTAAGTTCTGTACTTTGCCATCTGAGAAAGAATTCTTGGTGACCACTTTGGGGCAGGATGGAATAAGGAGTGGTGGCTTCTGTTGTCTTGTTACTAGTTTGTTTTGTGATGTTTTCAAACTTGATGACTAACTACTCCGTGCACAATGTAATAAGAGCTTATTGTGTGTTAATTCATTTTGACAATCAGTTATCTAGACCCATCATTTTACTCGCTAAAACTTTATTGTGATTTTGGCCTTTTTCTTGCATGTTTAAGCTTGCCAATTATTTTTCTTCTTTTGAGAGATAATTGGGTGCTCTCCTGAGCAAGATGGTCTTACTCAGTGGCACGAAGTGTATGAGTTGGCAGCACCTTGTGTCTGCAAGTTTCTCATGTTATTTTCAAAATTTGTACTGCTCTATGGATTATGGAATGTTTGTGTGGCTCTTGTTTCTATTTGTGTTTTCACAATTGGGTATTATTTTCCTTAGTTATTCCTGAATGAAATGCATTAATGCTAGCGTTGAAGATCGTCTTTAATTCTTTATTGATTCCTTTACTCCATTATTAACTGCATATTGCTTGGAACACTTCCAGGCTACTGCTAAGTTTTTGTTTGAGATCCTTGGCTAATAGTGTATGCTACTTATTTGATTCTGGTGAGTTTGCAGTCACTAGCCGAACCACAGACGCAAACATCAGTTTCTGCCACTTTGAGGCAAGAATAACTACGCGAAGTATTTTGGATGGAGTATTGGTAGTTATTCATGTTTATGTATATTTACACTCATTTGCATCATTATTAACTGCAATTTTCGTACTACTTGTTCTTGTACTACGGCATATGCATCACACTGTTGTTCTCATTATGTATTGTATGGACCTGTTATTGGTTTTAAGTATGTCAGGGAAATCAACCATCTAAATCTGTTGTAGAATGGGAAGTTTTTGAAAAGAAAGGTAGTAACTCTCGCTAATGCTAACATTGAATGTTGCAGGTTAAATGGCTTCTGGTGTAGCTAAAACCAAACCAGGGTTGTAAAGACTTCAAAACTCCAACGACTAGTTGGTTTGGCCTGCTATTTATTGCAGGCTGAAACTCTTCAAGAAGGCAAATGATAGGCACAACAAGCAGAAAATTAAGGTAGCAAGTATAGAGGTATACTCCTGGATCAGTCTTGAGCTAATTGCACTTTGATTAGAAAAATTAAGATTTAGTGATTTTGCTACTATTATCTTATATTGTGTTGATTTTTCTACAAATCCATTACTTTATGGAATAAATATTTGGTTAGATTACGACTGTTCATTATGGGCCAGGCTGAAAGAGTTCTTCGAAAGGCTCAAAAGAACATGGGAGTGTGTCTATATATATATATATATATATATTATATTAATATATATATAACATTCGGGGATGCTTAAGAGCAGGGATCTTGATTTCTCTCTCTCTCTATATATATATAATGACGAACGCAGCGCTCTTTTCTTTCTAGTAAAAGTGAAAACAGTTTACATCCAAAATGTTATATGTAAACTGTTTTCACTTTTACTAGAAAGAAAAGAGCGCTGCGTTGGTCATTATATATATATATATATATATATATATATATATATTATACAAAACACAAAGGTTTTTGAATCCTAGGGCTGACTGTGCCAAGATGAAGAGTGGTTGGGATTTAATCTTGGTGAATCAACGGTTGTGGGGTTTTATGGGGAATCAAAATAGTGGGGTTTGCACTCATAATGGTTGTGGATGAGCATTATTGAGAGTGGAGTTTTATGGGGAATGAGCATTATTGAGAGTGGAGTTTTATGGGGAATCCAAAGAGTGAGGTTTGTACTCATAATGGTTGTGGATGAGCATTATTGAGAGTGGGATTTTATGGGGAATCCAAAGAAAATTCACATCCAGCAGTGGTTGGGATTTAATATTTTGATGGGGGCCTCATAATTAATTGTTCGTTTAAAATTGGGGGTCCAAGATTTTGAGGAGGAATACCTTAAATGAACCATGCCCTATGGGCACGGGTTATGACTAGTATATATATATAATATATAAAATAAAAAATAAAAAATAAATACATAAATAAATAAATAAATAAATAAAATAAATAAATAAATATATAAGGAGAAATCAAGATCCCTGGTCTTAAGCATCCCCGAATGTTATATGTAAACTACTTTCACTTTGACTAGAAAGAAAAGAGCGCTGCGTTGGTCATTTTTTATGCCTTCATTCTTTTAATTGAAGAAATAAGTATATATAATCTGTTAATAATTTCATTGTTGATTTATAGTGATAATTGTTGTTGGTTTACTCAAGACTGAGTCTGCAATCCTCTTTCTAAGCTATAAACCTAGCCACTGGTGTAAGCCTGATTTCAGATCTGTGTGCAATCAAAGGAGGATAGTCTGTGATGTTAGGGAAATCAAAGGAGGATAGTCATATTTAGGTGATGTCAGGGAAATCAACTAGGTTGACTAAATGTGATTACTGCTTATTGCAGTCAATGGATTCGTACAAGAAAGCTAAATTTGCTTCCTTGTAAAACAAGCAAATCGATATCCTAAATTATTAAAGAATTTGGCATGATTGTATGGTGTTACATGAGATTTTGGCTGCAGGGGATGGGATGTGGACCCAAAGTTGTGTGCTTTTGCAGCCGAAACAGTAGATACTTTTTCTTGGTATTTCGAAATTAATTTAATGGTCATAAATATGAGGTTAAGGTTGTCTACACTAAGACTAGGTAATCAACATGAACCTCAGAATCCGAAAAACAAAATGACTGGATTTAAAATTGAAGGTTAAATCAAAGGTTTCGAGATACTTTACATGTGAATATATGATCTAAAACAATGTAAATAGAGACATAGTATATAGCATTACATGCATATAAATGTGGACCAATACAACAAAATGATCTGTCACTACTAGAGGTTTGTTTGGTATTTTATTTAAAGGAATACCATGAAAATATGTTAATTTTGATGGTGTTTTAATATGTGAAGGAATAATATGAAAAAACGAATGGAATTAGATCAGCAAACTGCTTTTATAATATATTCTTTCTTGTGTATGGACATTTCACTTCTCAGCTGCTTCAGGTAATGAAAGCTTCAAAGAAAGAAGCTGACTTAATGTTGTTATAGAGATTTATAATATAATGTTGGAGAAACTTGGCCATGAAGAATCAATGTTAATTTGTTTGGTGTCAACATGAAGTACCTAGAAACTCTGACAATCCACACCACCTCCATCAGACCCAAACCCTTGATTAACCTCTTGTTCCGATTCACCCATGTCATGAGTTATAATTTAGTCCTGATTCTGATTCGAATCTTAAATAGCATTTAATAAATTAGTGCTGAAGTTTGGTAGATAGAAAATAGTTAGACTGAGTCCATGATTATAACTGATGAGTTTTTTTTTCAAACAACTCCTGATTTTTAGTCAAAAAACATGAATAACATTTAGAACAATTATTTTCTGGACAAACGTAGTAGAAACTAAAAGAAAGAAGCTGTACGATTGTTGGATATGCGTTAGCATCCGGTCTAGCACCCTAAGTTGATCGATTTGGTGGCTGTATAAAGGGAGATAGACTAAAACGAGAACTATTTTTTCAAGACAGGGTCTCAGTTTCCAAGCTCCTAACTTTATCCTTCTTTCTTTTGATATAGACCATTATGCGTTAAGTATCATGTTTGTAGTTGATCTTTTAATATAGATCGTTATTTCTATTTGTTAATTTGAGACTGTTAATGCTCACTTTGCTCGTCTTGACTCGTCCATCCGAATCCTCTACTTTCCTTGTTCGTTCACCTGCCCGGTACCGGCTGGCTTGGACGAGTACAGTTCACTGACTTGAATTAATCACTTAAACTAGGCTCTGATATCCGTAGTTCTTATTTACTATCAAGAGCTAGAGTTTTGCACCTAACTGCATATTGCTTGGAAGGCTTCCAGGCTACTTATTAAGTTTTTTGTTTTGAAATCCTTGACCAAGTGTATGCTAATCATTTGATTCTGCTGGGGTTTACAACCTTTAACCGAACGACAGTAGATGCAAACATCAGATTCTGCCTTTCTTTAGGCAAAGATACCTACAGGAAGGATTTTAGAATTCAAATTTGTACACTGCATCTCATTATTTTGAGAAAAAGCAAATATATTTCTTCTCATTTCCTTCTATTCCAATGCACCTATTACAGGTTCTTAAGTATATCTTGAAAATGCATGAACCATCTGCAACTGCCATAGCATTAGCATGAAAGTTGTCTTTAGAAAGAAAGCTAGTCCAACTCAATATTGCTAATGCTAACATCCAATGTTTGCAGGTTGCTGAGTGGCCTCTGCTCAAACCAAGCACCCAAACCTCCAGGTTGTAAGGAGACTTCAAAGCTATAGTTTGGCATGGTATTTATGGCAGGCTCAAATTTCTTCAAATAAGAATGAAAGAATTGGAATTGCAAGCGGAATTAAAATCAAGGACAAGGATTAAGAGGTATATATCTGAATTTATCTTATACTGTGTTTGATTTTTAGTGATTGTGCTATCATGTTATATCTTGTACTGTGTTTGATTTTTCGACAAATTCATTAAAAGGAATAAATTATTTCTTAGGACTGCTTCGTAAAGTTCTTCAAAGGTTCAAAAGAATTGGCATTAGAAGTGGGAAATTGAGGATTAAAATTGCATCTGCATAAACTGCTTGCACTTTGACAGACCCGACCCAATCCGAGTTCAATCCGAGCCCGATAAAATATTATATTAGAGTCCGATAAATCCGATGGACCCGAGCCAATCCGAGTTCAACCCAACCCGATCCTCCGGGCTTGGTTTTGGACTTCATATGTTGAATCCGAGGTCCGGCCGGACTCGGGATGGGCTCGGATTAGGCTTATAATTCATTGGGATGGACTCGGATTGATCTCAAAGTCTGATCCAACCCGTCTGAGTTGCACCCCTACTCAATAGTAGGCATCGAAAACGTCTCAATGTTTTTTTTTTTTTTTTCGACACGTGAAGGTCGCACAAGACATTGTGTGTTGTTGGCTCCTTCATTATTTGAACGTAACTTCCTGCGCTCGGCTTGAGAATCAAAGGGCAGCGTTTGGTTAACGCGTTTAGACGTAACATTCTGCTTTTAAACGTCAAAAGATTTTGGGTAAAGTGCATTTAAACCCTCCTTAGAGTTGCCTCGTTCGCAAAATAAGACCTTTTAGAAAACTTAAAGCATTTTGCACCTCCCGCAAACATGTTTTGCGCAGAATACCCCTTTCCGTCAAATTGACGTTAGAACAGTCGTTAGAGGCTATTTTTTGGATTAAAAAAAAAAAGTGCACTTCCTAAAATACCCCTAATACTTACATTTGGCTGTTGGCTCTCTTTCATTCTCTATGTATAAGACAATGTTTGTTCGAAACATAAAACCTAAACTTTATATTTTCTATTTTTTGACCGGTTGGTTGGAAGGAAAAGTAATATATTTTTTTATATTTCTTTTTTTTTACTTATTTGCTCTCATTTAATATATTGAAACTTTTTCTTACCTACAGATCTCAAATCCAACTGCAATTTTTTTTTTATATTCTCTTTTTTTTTTTTTTACTTATTTGCTCGCATTTAATGTTTGAAGCTTTTTTTACTTATTCCTTTTTTTTTCAAGACGTCCAAATAGAAATTATGGAAGCCTATTCGTAGATAATCGACAAAGGCGGGTGGCAGCCACTGAACCCGGACCATGCTTCGACATACATGTTTTGCAATTTATTTTTGGATTTTCGACACGTTTAGTAATATTTAAGTTATTTGTTTAAGTAATACATGTGATGAAAATAAATTTGTACCAAGATTTACAATTTCAGTTAGAATTAATAAATAAATAATTACGATAATAGTCATGACTAATAAATAATTACGATACAAGTTCAGGACTAATCGGACATTTGTTAAAAGATTTTTTTTTCCAGAAAAAATTTAAGATGAAAACCTACTATTTAGATTATAAACATTTATTTTCGAAAATGACGTCAAGCATGAGAATTGATTTTTGTTTAATAATCTTTTTAATATTTTGTTTTTGTTTCCATTTTTTTATTTCTTATTTCATATTTTTTTTTCATCTTTTTAATAATCTTTTCTAGAATTAATAAATAAATAATTACGATAATAGTCATGACTAATAAATAATTACGATACAAGTTCAGGACTAACCGGACATTTGTTAAAAGATTTTTTTTTTTCCAGAAAAAATTTAAGATGAAAACCTACTATTTAGATTATAAACATTTATTTTCGAAAATGACATCAAGCATGAGAATTGATTTTTGTTTAATAATCTTTTTAATATTTTGTTTTTTGTTTCCATTTTTTTAGTTCTTATTTCATATTTTTTTTTCATCTTTTTAATAATCTTTTCTAGTTTTTTAATAGTGACTTTTATTTTCAAATTTGTATAGTTTTTGTTTTTGTCTTTTTTCATTGTTTAAGATTTATCCTCATTTTTTGGTTTTTTGGAATATTTTGTCTATTTTTTATTTTTTCCATATTTTAATAGTATTTTTTGTTTTTTATTTGGTTTTTTTTTTTCCAGTTTTTCATCATTTCTATTTTTTAAGAATTGATTTTTTTTATTTATCAGTTTTATTTTTCCCAAAAATATTTATATATTTGTTAAATAAAAAATAATTTATGAAAAATAATTTTAAATAATATTTATCCATTTTTTTTGACGAAACTAACCGTTTTTAACAAGTTAATACTAATTAAAATAATTTTAATAAATAATTTTACTAGCAAAGACCATTTTCCCTTTGTTAATATTTATCCACTTTTTAACAAGTATTTTTGCGTAACCGTTTTTAACAAAATAATTTTAGAACTAACCGTTTTTAACAAGTTAATATTAGATAGCCCAGGGGTAAAATGGTCAAAACAACCCCATTTTAACACCCGTAAACGGAAAAGTTAGCGGAGGGGGTGATTTGAGCATTTTCGTATCTAGTTGGGTTTTTCGGATCAGCGAGTCTTTATTTGCATTTTCGTGCATCTAAGGAGGGTTTAAATGCACTTTACCCAAAGATTTTAAACGTCAAAAGAAACAAAAATAGTGTTTGGAAGTATGTTCCAAAATTTTTTTTTTCCAACACCAACACTATAACGTTGATTTCAAAGAGTAAAAAAAAACTTGTTTTCCGAGTGATATTTTTGGAGAGTGGTGGGCCCTTCTCCCAAACCCACCCCCTTCTCTCTCTCTCCTCTCTCTCTTTCTCACACAAAATTTTCTAAACTCTGCGCCTACCGCCTCACCATGATGCCACCTCCGCGGGAGCTTCATTTGCCACCACTCAGATCCGACGAAAGTTCGTCATCCACCGCCGCCTCCCCAACCTCCGCCACGTGCTCGCCTCCTCCCGCCTCGAGGTCGGCCGCCACGCGCTCGGATCCTCCCGTCTTGTGCTCATGCCGCCTCGAGCTCGGCTCCTCCTGCCTCGCGCTCGGCTCCTCCTGCCTCGCGCTCGGCTCCTGTCTCGCGCTCGGGCTGCCTCGAGCTCCGGCTCCTCCCACCTCGAGCTCGAGTTTTGGGACGACGAGTCCTCCGCTCTACTACCAGCAGAGCCGGCGGCAATGACGACTCCTCGTCGAGAGCTGTGGTGGACACAAGAAAATGTCAAGAAAAATTGTTGGACACATAATTTGCTGGATACAAAATAATTGCTAGACCCAGAAAAAATGTCAGATATGTGGTGGACACGAAAAAGATCTATGGTGGACACAAAAAAGATCTGTGGTGGACACGTGTGTCATATACAAAAATTTGTTAGTTGGACACAATTGGACACAGAACAGTGCAGACACAGTTAAAAAAACAGTTTTCTAAAAATATTTTACCAAACAAAATTTTTATTTTTTGATTTTAAAATGAATTTCCAGATGAAAGTAACCAAACGTAAAACCAAATTTATTTTACTCAGAAAATAACTTTATAACTTCCTCTCAGAAAACTGTTTTTAGAAAAAAAATTTAAGAAAACATATCCAAACGGACCCTAAGTTCCTGCGACTCGACTAGAGAATCAAAGGGCTGATGGTATGGTAGGAATCAAACTTAAGATTCAAAACAAATTGTATAATCCATCATCCTATTATACACATCGTTTTATGAACCAGTATAACGCACGTGATATATTATTAGTCGTAAACGTCGTTTGAATTATTATTATTACGAAAATTTTCACTGAAAGCATACAAAATTTATAAAATTATATGTAAAGCACAATGTTCTGAACAATTGCATACGGAGCATAAGAACGCCCATCCGAAGGGCGTTTTTATTTAAATATGAATAAATTTTGACGTCCGTTAGCGAGTAAACGGAAAAGAAAAATTAACAAAAAAAAAAAAATTAAATAAGGAAAACGTTCATCCGAAGGGCGTTTTCGGCTGACCTGTAATTCTTTTCGTCTGATCTGTCATTCAATCGGTTGCTGCGCCACAAAAAAAAAATTATAAAAAAATAGAAAACGCCCATCAGAAGGGCGTTTTCTTCTGAACTGAGATTGTCTCGGTCGCCGCGTCCCGAAACAAAATGGACTCAACATAGATAAAATGAGAAAAAGAAGACGAAGCGAGAACAAAGCCTGTACCCCAATAATGTCGAATCACAGTACTGCCCCATCATTGCTGGAGTGCTTTCCAGCTGCCTCTGCAGAGCCTCCTCCTCGTCGAGGGGCAGCCTCTCGTACGCCACGTTCCCGAAGGACGCCGCCATTATAACCACCGGCCCCGACGCGATCAGCGCCCCGACCACGCTCCCCCCGACCACCTGCCCCTGTCCGCTGGCCAGATATATGGTCAGCCCCGTCGCCGCCGGCGCCTGCGCGCGAAGGTGGCGACGCTCTCGGCGACGTCGCACCCGGACGCGACCTCCATCACGTGGGACCGGAGCGCTTTGGGGCTGTCGCGGGTGATGATGATGGGTGGCTTCGGCTTGTTCTTGGACCCGGCAGGGCGGCCGCGGGGCCGGCGCGTCATCTCGCCCTCCCCTCCGGTGCGGGTGAGCTCTTGGCGCCGTCTCCCCCGCTATTGTTGCTCCCGTCGTTGTTGTCGTCGTTGTCGGCAAGTAGTAATGATATCTTCCTTAGATTCGTGTACCCAAATTAAAGGCGTACTGACTTCAGTAAAAAGGAGTCAAGTACTGCCACTCCACTGTAGCTTGTCAAAACAACACATAACTTATGCCCATGCCTTGATGTTCGTTGCTGTCCAATCTCACCTTCCCGCCCACGTACTTGCCCTCTTAACTTTTTTTTTGCAGTAAGCACCTACATTTGTTGACAAATAATTCGGAATTGATGGAAAAATAATTAAATGCCTGTAAAAAAAAAAAATAAAACGCCCTTCCGAAGGGCGTTTCATCTTACATTATTCTCCGTTAACGGCGTCCGTCAAATCCTCCGAAAATTGTCAGTACATTTTAAAAAAATAATAATAAAATAGGCAAAACGCCCTTCGGATGGGCGTTCTAATGCCTTCATTGGATTTTTTTGAAAGGTTGTGCTTCCTATACAATTTAATATACTATCAGTGCTTTTGGTGAAAATTTCCGTTATTATTATTATCTTTTCAAATTTTTTTTTGAAATAAGTTTATTATGTTTTTGTGACATTTTAGAATAGTAGTGTATACAGTACACACTATACACAACTGTTTTGACAACACACTAGGAGTGGGGGTTCGAGTCTCGGATGCGTTAGGTGGGTGTATGAGTAATTTAAAAAAAAGGCTAAATTTTAATTTGATACCATCAACTATTCATATTTTGTAACTTGATACTCTAAACTTTTAAAATAGCCAACTTGATACCCTGAAAAATATATTTTCCAAAATGTCTCCCTTCCTCTCTCTCTCTTTCCCAGCCTTATCCCTAAGGTACTGTTTGGGAAGGGTAGAAAGGAAAAAGTTTAGGAGAAAGTGAGAGTGAAAATTTTAAATGATGGTGTTTAGAAAGGGGAAGAGAACATGGGGGAGAAAAATTTGAGAGAAAAAAGTAGGTGGGTCCCACCAAAAAATTTTCCTCCCAAATGTGGGAGGAAAATGGAGAGAGATGAGAGGAATTTGAGTGAATTTACCCCACCACCCCTCAAAAAGTTAATATTAAAACATCATTAGAATACCAAGGAGGAAATAGTAATTATACCTATATCCATAAACAAATAAAAAATTGTTTTTAAACTTTTCCTTCCCCTACTTTCTGTCCATCCAAACAAAGGAAGGAAAAATTAACTTTCCTTTCATTTTACTCTCCTCCATTTTCCTTTCCCTCAAATTTTTCTCTCCCTCCCCACAAATGTTCCCAAACACAGTGTAAATTCCCCCCCTCTCCCCTCCCCCCTCCCGCCAATAACACCCCCCTGCCCCCCCCCCCCCCCCCCCTCTCGTCTCGCCGCCGCCCAGCAATCGAGCATCCTGTCCGCCTGCGCCCGCCACTGCTGCTCCGGCGCGCCGCCCCGTTCGACCCCCACGTTCCTCGCCGGGGAGAGAGAGAGAGAGAGAGGGGGGGGGGGGGGGGACGCCAGAGAGGGAGGGGGGGGGGGGGGCCCTCCCGCCTCGCCGTCGCCGCTCGTGCGCGCCGCCGGCCAGCGATCGAGCATCCCGTCCGCCTGCGCCCACCGCTGCTGCTGCGCGTCCGTCGCTGCTATTGCGCGCCCGCCACTGCTGCTCTGGCGCGCCGCCCTGCTCGGCCCCCATGTTCCTCGCCGGGGAGGGGGGAGGGGACGCCGGAGAGGGATGGGGGGGGATGGAGGGGACAGAGTTATTTTCGGATTTTTTTTACTTTTAGGATATGAAGTTGAAAATATTCAATAGTTGATGGTATTAAGTTGACTATTTTGAAAGTTTAGGGTATCAAGTTGCAAAATATGGATAGTCGAGGGTATCAAGTTGAAATTTAGAAAAAAAAAAGAAAAGAAAAAAACTCCTCTTCATGGGACATTGGAACACGTGGAGGAAGCATGGAAAGCCCACCTGGATGACATTCTCTACGAGATTCTCTAAACGTGAAGTAGTCATTAATTTTCTATTATTTTCTACAAAGTGATAGCAACTTTGACCCGCAATAGAAATATCCAAACCCTTCAATACATTAACTTTTAATTTACAATAAGACCTGTTTGGTTTACGAAATGAAGATCTTGAAAAAAAAAATTATTTCTTGTATTTGTATGCTTGAGAAAAGAGCAAGAAAGAAAAATAGTTCCCAAATGAAAAGAAAAATAAGAGAAAAATGGTTCCTCCCATCATCAAAATTTTTATTTTTTTCTCACAATCTTCTATATTTATTACAAAAATTAGAACTAAACTATCCATGCTATATATTCTCACAATGTTTATGGCATTTCTAAACATCAATTTTTTTTATTTTTCAAGAAAAGAAAATTGATGGAAAAAAGAGCATAGAATTGATTTCATTTCCTTTCCGCGAACCAAACTATGTGATAAGCCTTTGCACAATGATTTCATGGCCACATCCATGTGTGTATATATATAGATACTGGTTTATACCAAATTTAATGTAGGTACATAAATCAGGAAGATAATTGTGCATGTTATTTTATATATACTGGTTTATAGCTTTCAAGTGATGAAAGGAAGGAGCTTACTTTGATGTTGTTAGTCAAATGCATTACATATATTGGAATATGACAAGTATATATAACTATGCAGAAAGAAGATTCAATATGATGTTAATTAGTGGTTTGATTAATTATATAGTGCTAGAGAAGCTTGCTCACGAAGACTCAAAATTTGGACAATCAAAGCAGTTACGATAGCGATAGCTACTCTGGTCAAAGTGTTGAAGGTTGTGGACTTGACTTCGCATGAAAATTATCCGTAGCTTCGTGTTATGATCATACTTCTGATTTTTTTTTTTTAATTACTAGTCAAAGAGTTCTTGGTTGCAGACATACAGTCCACTTTCAACTGCTAATAAGTTTCTTGTTGCAACAAATTAAGCAAAGATTGATCTTGCCTTCAACTGTAATTAGTATTGGTCTAATTAGTGTTTAGATCCTGAATTTTATACCAGTTTAGAGTTTAAGTTCTAACATATTCAATTGAAAAAGAGTAGCTATCGCTATCGCAACTGCTTTGATTGCGCAAATTTTGAGTCTTCGTGAGCAAGCTTCTCCAGCACTATATAATTAATCAAACCACTAATTAACATCGCAACAGGATCATAAAATTCAAGATCTAAACGCTAGCACTATATAAAATTCAGGATCTAAACTCTAAACACTAATTCAGGATCTAAAATTCAGGATCCATCGTATTGAATCTTTGCTTAATTATTTTTATTTTTTTATTTTTTATTATTTTTTTTTTAAGAAAGACAAAATTTATTGAATAAAGCGGGAGCCGAGGCGCTGGCGCTGGAGAAAGCCCAGTCGCCTACAAAAGTAGTGGGTCCACTAAAACCCACTAAAGCAAGCAAATACAATGGCAGCAAGTCCAGTCGCCAACAAAATTGTGGGTCCACGGAACACCGACCAAAGCCAAAACAACAGTAGCTCAAATGAGCTCCAACAAAAAGTTGTGGGTCCACAAAGCAAAATACTAGAGCATCTCGAAGGAGCACCAAAGAGTGCATGGGAAATAAATAATCCCAGCGTCCAAGTAGATGTCCATAGTGGATAAAATATATACAAAACCCGGGTCTACAAATCCTGTAAATCCCGAACAACCGCCATGCAAATAGCCGAAGGAAGGCTGTTAACTTGAGGCTGTTAAGAGCATCTCCAACCCTATTGTCTTATTTTGTGTTGTAAATCTTAGGTGGCATGGGATACAAGTCAATGTCTTGTATAGATGGCAAGATTATATTCACAAATGACAATGAGTTTAAAAAATCATATCCAATGCAAAAGATTTGAGAGACAATACAAAGTAATTTTTTTACAACTTCCAAGACAACTTTTACTCTTCTAATTCTTTTTATAAACATTTTTATTCACAAATGATGATGTGGACATAAAGACATTGTGAAGTACATTGTCTAGATCTAGACAACCAGCTTCATATTGTCATTGCCATGTCATTGTCATGTCAACTCCACACTTTATTTCACATTTACATTGGAGAAGTACTTTTGGAAAAAATGGTTGTCATTCCTATGTGGCAACCAATTTTTTCAAACTCACAATAGGGTTGGAGATGCTCTAAGGGGCTGTTTGGTTGGCAGTAGCTCTGCTGCAACCGCCTCTTTCCGCTGCAACTGGAGGGGATGGCCATGACTTTCACCGTTTGGTTAGCAGTAAGTGGAGGCAGCAAGTGAAGAATCTCACTTGCTGCTCAGTTTTTGTCCCCCACATTTTTTTTCCTTTTCACTTGCAACAAAAAAGAGCAAGAAGTGTCCTGCAAGTGGTGGCTTTGGTCACGGGGGAGACCGGCTCGGATCTGCAGGGGCGGAGGGGGAGGCGGAGATGAGGGAGAGGCGGAGGGGGCGGAGGGGAGGAGGCGAGGGAGGGGAAGGCGGAGATGAGGGATGGGCGGAGGCGGCGGGGGCGGAGGGGAAGGCGGAGATGGGCGGAGGCGGCGGGGGCGGAGGGGAGGGAGGGGAAGGCGGAGAGGAGCCAGGGCGGATCCGGCCCGGAACCCGCTGTGGAAGACGAGCCTCTGCTCCTTCTTCAGGCGCCGCTGCCGAGCACTGCCGCGCGCCACGAAGGTCCGTCGACGACGCCAACCGCAATGAAGCTCCGTCGACGACGTCACGTCGAACCCCTCAGCCGACCGGATCTGAAATGGAGACAGAGGATGTGATCGTGGAAGCCGTGGAGGAGCTCCTCCGGGTCTCCTGCGGTGGAGGGAGCGGTTGGCGAGAGAGTGGTGGTGGTGATGGTGGAGTGAAGAAGAGAATGAGATGTGAAGAAGAGAAAGAACGAAGAATGATCCAGAGAGTAAATAATAAATATTTTGTAAAGCCTACAACTCTCTGGATAGAAGTCTCTGGAGTCTCCAGAAAATAATAAATATTTTATTATGATAAGTTGTTTAATTATATTCTAGAGAGTAGTTAACTTATAGCAATTAATTTTATTATCATTAATAATAATAATAATAATAATAATAATAATAAATTAAAAATGGGGTTGCAAGTCCACTGTCAATATGGCGTTAAAAATGGCGTTGAAAATGATAAATATTTTATTATGATAAATATTTTACTATCATTAATTTTATCTCCAGAAATTTATTGTCATTAATAATTAATGTTTAGTAATTTTTATCACTTTCAATATCCACTCTCAACAATCATCCAAACAACAAACTCATTTTTCTTCCACTTTCACCAGACAAAAAGTACTCCATCCAAACACATTTTGGAAAGTGTCACTTGCTGCAAGTCCACGGAAACTCAACTTGCTGCAAGTACCACTTTCACACTTTTAAAGAGTTACATCTATCCAAACAGCCCCTAACTTGGACGACCCTATTTCCTTCTTCGAAGTTTCTGTTAACCTAATAATTAACTCTGCTGCAAAATTGGCTAATTAAATATCATGTTATGGTCAGTGTTTCTGTTCTTAGCACTAACTACTAAACTGTAGATAGGATGGTTACTGGTCCTATGCAATGCATCCATCCATACAAGTTTTCACGTTACGTTAATGCTTCATATGTTTTCAAATTAGTTTTCAAATTAGTTTATGTCGTGATTTTAAGATTAAATTAGTTTTTAAATTAAATTTTTTTTATAATTAGTTTCTTCCGTACTTTTTTTAATATAATTTTTAGTAATTAATGGAGATTATACAAACGGACGGATGACCCGCATTAAAGAAGTAGAGGTTATGATTACAATCTAACTATTTAAAAATTAACAAATAGAAAAATATACATAAAATCTGGACGGTTTAAATTTCCTTGAAAACATTAACCTATTTTATTTTACAGACATTTTCATACATAAACTTAAATTTGCAGCATAGAAAAAAATGTTCGGTGAAATTGTATGGAGAAGGACTACTCTCCAACTGTAATGACGACAAGCTCGGTGGACCACGCCAACCTCTACAGCGACAACTCACCAACAGCAATGTCGGGAGTTGTCCTGCCATTTCCTACTCGCCAAAACCAACGGTGGGGAGCCCAAAACTTCTGATAAGTAAATGGCAGCAGTAATCGGGATGGCCCCTCGCCATTGCTTTTGGCGATTACGAGATGGCGTTGGGAGGAATTGCAGTGGCGAGGGGCAATATGCTATAATTCTTTCAGCAATTCCCCTGGCCATTGCTTTTATGAAACCAACAATACTATTGTACATTTGAAGCAATTCTCTCCTTCACAACGGGTGAATAGCAAACTTACAAGGATGGAAGCAATTCCCTATTATTATATACATGACTCGCTTGAGTGATCAGAAGTTTTAGACTTCTAGCCATTGATTTTGACAAATAGGAAATGACATGGGATGGCGTGGCAACTTCCGCCATTATTGTTGGCAATTTATTTCGTACTCAGCCATGGAGGTTGGCGTGGTCCACCGAGCTCGTCATTGCTGTCGGTGAGTTGGCCACGCTAGCATAGCACTTGCACGACTCGTTCTCCTCCATACAATTTCACAAAACTTTTCTTCTATGCTGCAAATTTAAGTAAAATTTTCCTTTTATATAAAAATTTCTGTTTATTTTATTTAATATATAATCCGCTAAATTTTTTGGTATAATACTTTTTTCAGAAAATTTCATATAGAGGGAAAATGTTTAACCAATTTGCATAGAACAGGATAATTTTCAAATATTTCTAAAAAAGGGGATCTGGCGCCAGTGCAACTGGCGCCGGACAAAAAAAATTAAAAAAAAAAATCAGGCGCCAGTCATACTGGCGCCAAAGATTAAAAAAAAAAAATTCAATCCCGGCGCCAAACTCTATTTTCTTTGGTTTTTTTTTCTTTCGGTTTTTGTAGTTTGGTTTGATTTGGTTTGGTTTGATTTATCTTTTAGTTTGATTTAGTTTGATCTTTTAGCTTAGTTTAATCTATTAGTTACTTTATTATTATCTATACTATGTATAATAACCAAATATACCAGTTAAAATTTGTTATTATCTATACTATGTATAATAATAAAATATATCAGTTTAATCTATTAGTTACTTTGTTATTGTTATTGATGTATTATTATTTATTTTTATTTGTATACTAATATATTACTATGTTTGGAGATTAATCAAATTCAGGTGTCAATCCTGTGAGATCCTCTAATGTACTATCCTCCAATATATTAGTATACAAATAAATATAAATTAAAATACATTAATAACAAAATAACTAATAGATTAAACTGATATATTTTGTATTATCCATAGTATATATAATAATAAAAATTATTTTTTAATTTAAAATTATTATATGTATATATATTAACTGAGATATTTTGTTGTTATCCATAGTATAGATAATAACAAAGTAACTATTAGATTAAACTAAGTTAAACGATCAAACTAAATCAACTAAAAGACAAATCAAACCAATCCAAATCAAACCAAACTACAAAAACCGGAAAAAACCAAAAAAAAAAAAAAAAAAGTTTGGCGCCAGTTGCACTGGCGCCGGGTTTGAGAATTTTTTTTTTATTCTTATTTCCTCTTTGGCGCCAGTTTGTCTGGCGCCTGATGTTTAAAAAAATAAATAAATTGTCTGGCGCCAGTTGCACTGGCGCCAGATCCCGTTTTTTAGAAATATTTTAAAATTATCCTGTTTTATGCAAATTAGATAAACATTTTCCCTCTTTATGAAATTTTCCGTACTTTTTTTATTTAAAATATTATTAAGGAAAATGCTAAGTTTACTACCAAATTTTTATAACCTTCTTACAACTACTCTCTCCCACCCCTTACACATGGGTCCCACCGGGTCCCACCACCACTCTCACCCCCCTGCTATATGAGCTCCACCCGGCCCCACCATTTTTTCCCCTCCTCCAATCGAAGTCCGACACGTGTCCGGTTGTAGGGAAGTTGTAAATTTTGGTTGTAGGCATAGCAAAGCTCTATTATTAAACATGTCACGTTTGAACGAACATAAAAAAAAAAATTGCAAAACGGAGTGACAGATGGATTCATGACTCTGAGAATTTTCAATTTTGTCCCCAAAGTGCACAAAGTCCAGTCCAGTAGTAAAACTAAAACTAGTCTGGGAATTATATAATTCCCACTGTTGTTTTCTTGCGTAGCAGCAAGCACGTGCGCAGAAGTGGAAAGTGGGTCCCACATCCCCCTCCCGGTCTCCATCCCGTCCCGATACCTCCCCCGCCCCTCTCTGGTGACCGGCGACTCTTCCCGCCAACCGGCGGCAATCGGTTCCGTCGACGAACAAGAGCAGTAGATTCGAAGAAGCTTCCCATAGATTTTTTTTTTTTTTTTTTTTTAAGGTTTTGGTTAAATTTAACAGAAATTGCATATATGGCATCATACTACTGTAAAATTGCTCTGCAAAACATTTTTTTTAAAGGGGATTTTGTATAAAATAGGACACAAGCACGTTTTTGGAACATTTTTTCCATAAACCATCCGTCCTGTCGTTAATTATTCTATAATATGTTAAAAAAACACTCTTTTAAAGGAAATTTTGTGTCCTATTTTGTAATTTTTACACCTTCCATGCTTTGAGAGTAATTTCACACAAGTACTCATATGCAATTTTCTGTAAATTTAATAATTCTAATATGTTCCATTGGATTTTCAAAAAAAATATGTTCCATTGGTATTAATAAGGAGCGAGTCACACCACCCGAAGAACAAAAGCCACTTTCTCACTCCAAAAGGTTCCTTCTTTCCCTCTTCTTCACCATCGAATCCATCTAATTTAGCCCTAGATTCTTCATCTTCATCCATTTTTTGCTTTCCTCTACTTGGTTTTGATCGAAAGTTGCGTTCTTGGTGGTTCAAAAATGCTAGTTTTATGTTGAATTAGGAGGAGTTTTTCCGTTCTTCCATCGGAGAACGGTCGAATTCGCATCCTCACGAAATTCTCTTTAAGAGTTTCGCAAAAAAAGTTTGCTTCTTGGACAACCTCCCTATAATCTTGGAGAAATTCTCGAAAGCTTGTTTATCAAAATTGTCATGGGCACCGGTATCCTAGATTCACGCGGCGGCGCCACGAAAGGATTCCGGCGCCAGTCCGACGAACTTTTCCGAGCCCAGTTCGAAGAACGGCGGCCTTTCCTTGCCAGCCAAAACCCCTTCTTGGACGTCCTTAATGGCGCGAACCTCTTTGACGCTTCTCCGTCCAGCACGAGCACGAGCACGGACGGAGACTCCACCTTCTCCGACCTCGCCCTCACCTACATAAGCCAGACGCTCATGGACGACGACGACAACGTCGATAACTCCCGCGAGTGCGATGCTGCTCTGCGAGCCGCGGAGAAGCCCTTCTACGACATCCTCGGCCAGAAGTACCCCCCTTCGCCGGTCCGGCCTCCCCTCGATAGCCCCGACAACGGGAACTCAAGCGGCAGTCCGAGTAGTAATAGCAGCAGCAGTAGCGGCGGCGGCGGCGTTGCCAATGGTATTTCGCACCACCACTTCCCTGAACGATATCTTCCTTTCGCGTACCCGACGCCCGTTGGCGGCAGCAGCTTACCCAGTATATGGGAGGTGCAGGAGGACTACCTCGACGGGCTCTCTGATCTTTTCCGCGAGAGCGAGCCGCCCGCCTGGCAATTCAGGAGGGGGGAGGAAGAAGCCCGGAAGTTCCTTCCTAGCGAGGACAAGGTGGTGGTTGATTTGGAGGGGAATGGCTATTCGTTCCCTTCGAAAGCAGCGGCGGTGAAGTCGGAGAAGGAAGAGAGGGATTATCTGTATCCCTCCTACGAATCGAGAGGGCAGAAGAACCAGCACGGCGAGGACGACTCGGATTTCGCGGAGGGAAGGAGAGCGACGAAGCAGCCGGCCGTTTCCTCTGACGACGGCGATCTTCGAACCGGAATGTTGGACGATGCATTGCTTTGCAAGGGGGACCATTTCGTCGCGACCATCAAGGATATCCGGGAATCGCTGCATATCTTGCCGAAAAGCAGCTCTCGGAGCAAAGGCCGTCGCGGGAAGCAGCAGCCCGAGAAGGAAGTCGTGGACCTCAGGACTATTCTCACCCAGTGTGCTCAGATGGTGGCAGCAGACGACAGGCGCGGCGCGAGCGAGCTGCTGAAGCAGATCAGGCTGAACTCCTCCGACGTCGGCGACGGGACCCAGAGGCTGGCTCACTACTTCGCCAACGGGCTCGAGGCTCGGTTGGCCGGGACCGGCAGCGAGATCTACAACCCGATCGAGCAGAAACGGAGGACCGCCACCGACCACCTGAAGGTGTACCAGCTCTACTTGGCCGTCTGCCCCATCAAGAGGATCTCCTACTTCTACTCGAACCAGCACATTCTGGATGCCGCGGAGAACGCGACACGGATACACGTCGTAGATTTCGGTATCAGTTTCGGGTTCCAGTGGCCGTCCCTCATCCAGCGGCTGTCGCTCAGGGCCGGCGGAGCTCCGGCGCTCCGCATCACCGGCATCGACTTCCCTCAGCCCGGGTTCCGGCCCAGGGAGCGGCTGGACGAGACCGGACTGCGCCTCACCGAGTACGCCTGGGACTTCGGCATCCCTTTCGAGTACAGGGGCATATCTTCCAGGTGGGAAGACGTTCGCGTCGAGGACCTCGACATCGCCGACAAAGACGAGGAGGTGCTCGTCGTCAACTGCCTGTACGCGTTCCGCTACCTGGCCGACGAGACGGTGGCGGCCGTCGGCGGCAGCTGCTGCCCGAGGGACGCGGTGCTGAACACGATAAGGGAGATGAAGCCGGACGTGTTCATCCACGGCGTGGTCAACGGCTCGCACAGCGCCCCGTTCTTCATCACGCGGTTCCGCGAGGCGCTGTTCTTCTTCTCGGCGGTGTTCGACGTGTTCGAGACGAACGTGCCGAGGGAGGACGAGCGGAGGCTGGTGAGCGAGAGGGAGATATTCGGGCAGGAGATCTTGAACATTGTCGCCTGCGAGGGGTCGGAGAGGGTGGAGAGGCCGGAGACGTACCGGCAGTGGCAGGTGAGGAACCTGAGGGCCGGGTTCGCGCAGAGGCCGCTGAACCGAGAGATGGTCAGGAAAGCCAAGGACATGCTGAGGGGCTGCTACCACCAGGATTTCCTCCTAGACGAAGATGGCAAGTGGCTGTTGCAAGGATGGAAGGGGCGGATCCTCTTCGCGCTCTCGACATGGAAACCCCGGTGAATGACGACCTCTTTCTAGTTTAGTTTCGGGGGTTGATTCGAAGAATGTGTCCTTGTTCCAAGGATGCTCTCGACATGGAAACTCCGATGATATTTTTTTCTAGTTTAGTTTCGGAGGTTGATTCGAAGAATGTGTCCTTGTTCCAAGGATGCTCTCGACATGGAAACTCCGATGATGTTTCTTTCTAGTTTAGTTTCGGAGGTTGATTCGAAGAACATGTCCTTGTTCCAAGGATGCTCTCGACATGGAAACTCCGATGATGTTTCTTTCTAGTTTAGTTTCGGGGGTTGATTCGAAGAACATGTCGGATGCTCTCGACAGGAAAACTCTCGATGATTGTTTCTTTCCAGTTTCGGAGATCGATTAGAAGAACATATGATGTTCCACAGGTTCGACACTAGTTGAAACTTGTTTAGTTAAAAGAGTTTATGATGAGAGATTCGGATGTGTCTGACAAGAAGTTGTTGCTGTGTCCTGTGTCAAAATACTTGATATGTTTTGTAAACCTGTGGGATTCTCTGCCAAATTCCCTTCTGTATTGTATTAGTTGTGTTTGACTGTTTGGGTTGTGAGCTTCTACTTGCTACACTCTATCAGAATCTCTGTTAGCAATCACCCAAATAGAACTAGTATTATACGCAAATTTTGCCGTATCTTTCAGAAACTAATAATATTTGCATACTTTTGAAAGATTCGAATACATATGCAAATTTTTAGGATATGAAATTTTAAATGTATTTTGTATGAATTATTAAAAATTTTGGCAAAAAACCATGGTGGGAGCATGTTTAATTAATCAAATCTAACATGTTTAAACATGTGAAGTTTCTAACCTCAATATTTAGCCTCTCTCTATTTTATTTATTTAAAACCCTAGAGGTTTTGCTCTCGTTGTCGCTCTTCTTCCAAACCCTAGGGTTTGATCTCTCTCCATAGCCCCCTCCCCCCTAGCACCATCTCCATAGCCCCCTTCCCCTTCCCCTCCATAAAACCATCTCCATAGCCCCCTTCCCCTCCTCCTGCCCCATGTCCTCCTACAAGGAGGTCATCGAGAAGATGGCATCCCTTTTCTCCCAACAAAACCTGGACAAACCGGTTGCACTCTCGACAAGGGACAATGCGATTGGTGAACACTGTGCAGCCACCCTTGCCATCAAACCCTACGCTGCTCGGCCCTATACGAGTTTTTCCCTCAACTACATCCTCTCAAAGATGTGGAGAAAACCAAATCTACAGGTATCCGACCTAGATCCTGATGCGGGCACCTTTCTAGTTCGACTAAATTCATCGGACACAGTGCATAAAATCATCAACGAGGCTCCGTGGAGCATCAATGACGATCTACTGGCAATAGAAAGGTGCGACCCAAGCAAGCTCCCTGAGGAATACAAGTTCCGATTCGCCGACCTCTGGATCCAACTTCATAGGATGCCTCATAAATTCCTAAACAGAGGGGCGGTGGTGAGGATTGCTGAAACACTGGGGTCTCCTAGACCCTGCTCGTCGAATGATGAAACCAAATGGAAGACTTATGCCCGGGTTAAAATCCTAATCGACATCTCAAAACCTCTGAAAAAATGCATCACTACCATTGTGGATGGGTGCAACACTAGGGAGGTGATGATCAAATATGAAAGACTCTCCCGCATTTGCTTATTTTGTGCCAAGATTGACCACAATTACTCAGCGTACATGGAGAAAGAATTGTTCCAGAAACTTGCAGGAGACGACTGGTCGGAGGAGGAGAAAGCTAGACTGCAAATTCTTCTCCAACCAAGAATCAATGAGGAGGAGTACCGTGCCGAACCACAGCGTAACGTGGGTCGTCGTCCCGTGAATACCTTGGAGGGGCGGCCTCCTATGACGTCAAGCACTCCTCTTGTTCAGAAGGCGCAGTTGGATGAGCCAACATTGCAAAGCCGACTGGCTCAACAGATCGAGGTGGCACTTCCTGGCCAAGCGGAGGGACCCAATGCCAACGAGGAGTCTGATAACCACCACCTGGATTTTCAATTATCCAAGTACATTCCCCCACATAAACATGGTATTAACCATTATCTACAGTCTCCAGATCCCGAGGAATCCGGTCCCCATCTACACAAATCTCAAAACGGATTGGTGGGCAATAATATGGGGTGGGACATACCAGATCCTATGATAACTGAGCCCAAAGAGATTCATCAATCACAGCTGATTCATATGACTTCAGATTCGTCGACCTCTATATTCGACTCTACCCATGAGCCCCTGGGGATTCTGCTCAACCTCCAAATTCCTCCATTACTCGCCAATCACCTCCCCACCCACCACGATCTATCACCATTTTCGTCCACTATTGATCACATAGCCTTCCAACCCCCCTCCCCAGTTCACCTTACACAATTCCTAAATCAACTCCCAGTTCAAGTCTCTTCCCCACTCCTCTTATGGACTCTTCCAATCCCGGATTCATTACCCGCAAAACCAATCCCCGCAAAGCCTTATGGAAAAGATTAGCTCGCAAACACAATGAGAGACCCCTCCTCCTTGATAGATCCTCTCCTCAGTCGAAAAAGAGACAATCAACTTCTCCTTACCCCGTCCCATTTAAGCGTACGATCACTTCATCTTCCTCTAAAATCTCCAACGACAAGGTCGTGGCGGCTGACCTCAAACAGTCGCATGACCAATGTTAGTCCTATCCTGGAAATGTTGAGGGCTGGGGAATGCCTCGACAGTCCAAACTCTCTGTTCATTCCTCACCGCCGCCCGCCCTTCCATCTTCTTCTTTTCCGAAACCATCTCCTCCACTCGTCATACCACCCAAATCTTCCACTCTCTTGGTTACGCTAATACATTCTCAGTCGCTCATACAGGTCATTCCGGAGGCCTCTGGCTCGGGTGGGATACAACCATCAAAGCTGAGGTAGTCACCTCCTCTCAGAACATCATCATGCTTGCTATAGAAGGCAACCAAAACACCCCCACATGGTATCTGTTATGTGTATATGGATGCCCAAAAATCAAGGACAGACCGGCCCTCTGGAGCTCGATCGAGACCATGGCTCACTCCTTCACTATTCCGTGGTACTGCATAGGGGACTTCAACGCCATCACCAACCCTACAGAGAAAACCAGAGGCAGAGGTTTTGATGCGCGGATAGCTGCTCCCTTCAAACTAATGTTGAATCAATGTGGTCTCATTGACTTAGGGTATATAGGCCCTGCCTATACGTGGTCAAATGGTAGAAGGCCTAAATTCCATATCAGAGAACGACTCGACCGTGCCTTGGCAGACGCGGAATGGTGTCGGTTATTTCCCACAGCCACAGTCTCTACTCTGCCTGCTATAACAGCGATCATACCCCCATTCTTCTCAATACTTACAACAACTTTCGGCCAAAGAAGCGCATCCTTCGATTCGAAGCTCATTGGATAAACCATCCCAGATTCAAGGAGACTCTTGCTGAGTTCTGGAGGCTAGCTAACGGCCGAAGATACTCATCAATGAACCATAAACTGCAAGCTACATTATCTAGACTCCGCCGTTGGGGCAGAGAGAACTTTGGACAGTTCAAAACTCGCATTACTGAGCTCCAACAACAACTACTTTCTCTCCAAGCAGAACAAGTGACAACGACAAATCTATGGGAAGAAAATCGGATCACCACTGAGATTAATGAACTTCAAACTTTAGAAGAGGTGTATTGGAAACAACGTGCAAAATGTAACTGGATCAAAGGAGGGGATAAGAATACAAAATATTTTCATATGAAGGCTACTACTAAGAAGAAGGAGGAACGCAATCCACGCTCTCCAACTTTCGGATGGGAACTGGACGGGGGATCCTACGACTATCTCGACCACCATTTGTAATCATTTCAAGAATCTATTCATGGATGAAGGTACGTCACCTATTGACCCCAATCTTGTCATTTGTTCTAATCCTATATCCATGGTCGATAATTCCAGTTTGGGAGCAGTACCCACCTCGGAGGAAGTCGAAAGCACCTTAAAAGGAATGGGACCGATGAAGGCCCCAGGCCCTGACGGTGTTCCTGCGATATTCTATCAAAAGTCTTGGGACATCGTTGGTAGAGACACCATAAATATGGTCCAGCAATTGTTCAGAGATGGCAAACTTCCAGAGGCTATCAATCATACTCATTTAGTTATTATTCCTAAGAAAGATAACCCAGCTACTCCGGCCGACTTCAGACCCATCTCCTTGTGCAATGTCTCATACAAAATAATCTCAAAGATATTGACTGCCCGCCTACGGCTGTGGATTGACAAGCTCATAGCACCAAACCAGAACGCCTTCATTCTGGGTAGACACATCACTGATAATGTGATCATTGCGCAAGAAGTCTTGCATGCAATGAAACGCTTCCTCGCAAAGAAAAACTCATTTATGCTCAGCATTGATATGGCTAAGGCATACGATCGACTAGCTTGGCGATTCATTCAAAGTGTTCTCCATGGATTTGGGATCCAGGTGTAATGTCCCAAATTCGTGATACGTATTTAGTGTACGTATACGTGTTTTGGACCCATATTTTATTTAGTCATGATTAGTTATCTTGGTTTATTTTGTACTGGCTTGGTTTTATTGACATTGATAGTTTAAATAGTTTTAATGGTTCATTGATTTATTTTGGATTAGTGAGGCTTGGTTTATTCCTGGGGTTGGTTTGGTTCGGTTAGGCTTGGTTGCCTTGGTTCATCAAGAACCAAGGGGTGAACCCCCTACCTACCACCACCCATAGTATTTATTATCCTTTCTCCTTCTCTCTCTCTTCATTAATATCATCTTCTTCTCCACCATTAACTTCTTACCTACCAGAGAGAGGAGAGAGAGGTCTAGGCAAGTGCATCTTGCTTCATGGAGGAACTCTGATTTTATTGCTTCATTATTTTCCTTACAGCATTCTAAAACACTTTAGAACTTGACATTTTCACTTTCCATGGCTAGATTCTTGTAGATCTAGATTTACATTCTTTTCGGATTTCCTGGATTTTGATCTACTTAATCTTGTTATTTTTGAGTTTTGATGGTTCCATGTTGTAGAGAATTTCGTTCTATCCCGTTTTGACCTATGGAAGTTCGGATTTGGGCTCCGGATGAAGGTTTTGTGTAGTTTGGAAGCCATGGTTGCTTGGCTCCTCTTCTCGGACAAGTGGAGAAGAAGAGCAGTACTTGACCGCATAAATCTTCATGCGGCAAGTCTCTGGCAGCATGGCCTTTCCAGCCGCATGAGACTCGTTCGAGCTCAGCCGCATGGAAGGTCCTTCCTAGCCGCATAAGACTTGCTTGACTACTTGACCGCATGAATCTTCATGCGGCAAGTAATTGAGCCGCATAGCCTTTGAGCCGCATAAGATTTCTCATCCCGCTGACCGCATGAGACTTGACCCGGATCCAGCCGCATAGCCTTACTCAGACTGAGCCGCATGAGACCCGTCACCCTGAGCCGCATGAGATGTGCTGTCTCAGCCGCATGAGAACCCCCCCCCAGATCTGGCCGCATGGGCTTCTCAGTCCGGGCCGCATGACCCTGATTAATCCCAGCCGCATATGCATCCTTTATTTCCTGAGCCGCATGGGCTTCTACTGAACCGCATGCGCTCACCTAATTGAGCCGCATGTGTCTTGCCCTTCTCTTGGCCGCTTGAGGTTGAGTCCCTTATCAGCCGCATGCGCCTGATACCATCCAGCCGCATGGGCTGTTCCCTTCCCAGCCGCATGAGATCCATCCTGACCGCATATGCTTTAGCCGCATGGCTCTTCTATAGCCCTGAATATTGATATTTTATTAGATATTTTACGTCCATTTTATATCCTTATGCCTTTTGTCATGAACTTGAAAATCATGAATTCATTTGATATGTTTGGAATTGATAATTGAGCATGACGTGATAGTGACCCGTAGTGGTGCACTCCTGACATAATAACCTGACATGACCTGATAGTGGCCCGCCGTGGCGCACTCTTGACAAGTACACTTGGCATGATAACCTGACATGATATATCTTGATAAGCTGTTGCGACGGCTACCTGACATGACCTGACCTGACCTGTATAATTAATCCAGACACCGTGGGCGATTGTGCTTGTACAAATAATCCAGTCCTGTCTTGCATCATGTCTAGGAGGGGACTCCTGAGTACCACGGTCAGGAGTACCTACTGAAATGGACTAGGGTTAATGACTAGTATAATTCACTAGACATGAAGAGATGTTTCCCAGTTACAGGCGATCCCGTTATCCCGGCCGCAAATGTTTGGACTTGTAGCCTGCCGACGAGTAGGGCACATTTCCAGCCCACTGTCATGTGGGGCACTCTCGATTGTCACTTTAAATGATTGAACTCTTGATTGTCACTTAAAATGATTGAACTCTCTAAATTGTCACTATAATGATTGCCTGGATAACCTGGATAGCTGCAGGGCCTGTGACTACTTGGAGCATCTCATTGCATCTTACTAGTAACTAGGATTGTGATAACCCTAGTTAGTTAATGTAGAAAGCCGTAGGCAATGTTTGGCCGTGATTGCTTGGATGGAGTCTAGTCCAGTATAGTATTGTCTAGAAGTGATTGATTGCAAGATTGTACCAGTATGATTGAATGATTGTCACTCCAGATTGTCACTATAATGATTGTCACTCCGGATTGTCACTATAATGATTGTCACTCCAGATTGTTACTTGACCTGATTTCTTATATTTATCTTGCCGATAAATGGTGAGAGAAACCAAGTTCCGTTCAGACGAAGGGTTACAACCCCGGTCCTTGTTTGGTTTACGGGTTATAACCTGGCTATCTGAATAGTCCCATGGTTATCTCATCGTATATCACCCTGTCATGCTTTCTTTCCATATGTCATGTCTTTTAGTGATTCTATATAAGATTGTCTTTTATAATTACCCATCATGCTTTTTCTTAACTACTGCCTTTTATTATGTAATTATACTCTTGTGCTAATTGCTGGTTTTAGTTCCTAAGTGAAGCCTCCTTTGTGGCACTTGCTCTTTCTGGGGTCTGACCCAGCTGGTTTTGTATGACCAGATACCGGAGCAGCACCAAAGGATCTCCCTGCTTTCCAGCCCGATGGTGGTCACCAGGCGTAACCAGGGCATCGAGTGGGTTTCTTTTTGTTCTCCCACTGTAATATTGTAAATTATTCTTTTGAGACGTTTAGCCGACGAGCAAGTGTTAGCTCGATTGTACTTATTTACTGTCTGCCTACGGGCTGTAACATGATTGACAAGCCCCAGGGGTTGATCATGTATGACTGAACTCTTGCTAGTCCTCACATTTTGTAACGACTAGCTTCATGATCATTCCGAATATATAATGTATGGGACGCCTTACTATTGTGTATTTGATGGTCTGCCATCTTGTAGCTAATATTAGTTGGTTGAGATTGAGACAATAGGCTATTTTATGACCTTAAGAGACTGATGGATTGTAGTAAAACCCTCACATATCTAGACAGCCGTGACCGTATAGCGGTGTGGATTCCATTCCGTTATACGTAGCTGGCTATGTCTGCCCCCGCTCTCCAGTATTCTGGTTCTGGGGCGTGACACCAGGATCACACGAATAAACTTATTATGGAGTGTATCAGTATGTCATCTTTCTCCATATTGATCAATGGCTGCCCGGAGGGACACTTTAGCCCTACAAGTGGCATTCGCCAAGGATGCTCTTTCCCCCTACATTTTTATCATGTGTACAGAAGTGTTATCCAGATTATTCTATCACTATGAGAGACTCGACCTATTCCATGGTGTCAGAATAAATCGGTACGTCCCATCCATTACTCATCTGCTTTTTGCTGATGATCTGCTCATATTTGGACAGGCCACTCAATCATCCCTAGTCACTATTCAGACTATTCTCAGCACCTTCACGAACTAGTCGGGACAACTGATCAACTTCACCAAATCAAGCATTCACTTTAGTAGATGCGTTCCATTGCACGAGCAGAAGGCAATAACATCGACTATGAAGCTGAACTTCATGCCCAGTGAAGACAAGTACCTGGGATACTCGCCGCTTCTTTCAAAAAGTAGGTGTTCAACCTACCAAAATCTTCTCAGCAGATGTGAATCGCGACTGAGTGGATGGAAAGCCAAGTTTCTTTCTCATGCGGGGCGTGCCATCCTCATCAAATCAACTCTTAGCTCCATCCCCATCTATTATATGTCGGCATACAATGTACCTAAATCGATCACAAAGGCATTATCTCGACAACACAGAGACTTCTGGTGGGGACATGAATCAAATGAAAAGAAAATGCATTTTCACTCGTGGGACAGTATAACCAAACCGAAACTGGGGGGTGGACTTGGATTTCGAAACCCAGAGTGGGTCAATAATGCTTTGGTTGGTAAACTTATGTGGAGATTTCTGAGTCAACCTGACCTTCTGTGGGTCAGATTACTTCGCGGGATATATCTGCAAAACAAATCCGTTTGGAATGTTAAGAAGGGTAGGCAAGCTTCCCCTACTTGGAAGAGTATCCTGGAGCTGAGAGAGATAATGTCTACGAACATCTGCTGGTTAGTTAGAGGGGGTTGGATCAATATATACAATGATCCTTGGATCCCAGGCTTACCGGGGTTCCGCATCACCAGTCCACTACTCAATAATGATGGCCCTAAGCTAGTTCGAGACTTCATTAAACCACATGAAAGACAATAGAACATTCCTCTTATCCAATCGCTTTTCTCACCGATGGAGTGTAAGGCAATCACCAACATCCCTTTGCTCATAGACGATGGACCGGACTTGCTTATATGGACCAGCTCGATAAATGGCATGTTCTCTACGAAATCACTATATGAAGCAATTCGAAGACAGACCCCGAGCTCTTCTTCAAATGCGGGGAGGGCAGCTCTGTGGAAACATCTCTGGAAACTTAACAGAATTTTCTCCCGTATCCATTTGTTTATTTGGCGTTTGCTTCATAATGCGCTTCCTCTCAACCAACTGATCAACAAAAGGATACCAATTGCTACCCCAAACTGTTCGTTCTGTTTACAGCACGAAGAAGACTCCAACCACCTATTTATTCACTGCCAATTTGCTAAAGAAATAGGCAAATGTTAAGGGCCATCCACTTTTTACTAAGGGCCACCAACTTAAAATTTTAAAAAAATTGCAAGTTTGCCATTTTGAAAACACTAAGGGCCACTAAGTCATGGCATTGTCTTCTTCCTCCATTGTCTTCTTCTTCTTTTCTCAATCCCCAAACCACTTTTCTCAATCTCCACCTCCATTGTTCCCCACCCTCTCCATTGTTGTCCCCACCTCCACCATTGGTGTCCCTACCACCAGTGACAGTAGTCTTTCTCGATTTTTTTCAAAAAATTCAACCTACAATGACTGCAGGGACACCTTGCAGTCCTATTTGAAGAGAGGACTGCAGGCAAGTCCTGTAGTCCTCAAGTGACAAAAGCTTCTTTCCTCTAATTTTTTTTCCAAAAAACCCAACCTACAGTGACTGCAGGGATACCCTGCAGTCCTATTTGAAGAGAGGATTGCAGGCAATTCCTGCAGTCCTCAAGTGACAGAACGGGGAAGGAGGGCTGTCGGGTGGAGGAGGGAGAGAACGATCGGGAAGGGGGGTGTTGGCCCAATGATTGTATCATATTTTTGAATATGGTTAATCTGTTAAGTTTAGCATTTCATTATCACTAATCTTTATACTATCACTATAGCATTTCTACTTATACTTATACCTTTGGTGATATGTGCTTATTATTTTACATATTAGTGATATGAGTTTTTATTATATATATATATATATCTTAAATTTAATTGAGTTACCAAAATCAAAACTATGTTTTGATTATGGTTATTCAATTAAGTTTAACATTATGATCTCACTAATATTTATGCTATCACTATAGCTCTTATACTTAAACTTAACATTGTCCTACTGTGCTTTATCTTATCATATTTGCTACATGTATATTGCTTTGTTCGTCTAACATGTACATGCAGAAAAGCAATAAACAAGATCAATGTGGACATATGCAATGAAGAAATCATGGTGGGCCAAAGACGATGGTCTTCCACAAGATTTCTCTGAACCATCCGACAACATCTCCGGAGCCACGCACTCGGGGTTTCGCTGCCCGGTCAGCGGACGGGGGTCGAGGGGCAGCGCCCCTCGTCGGGGGTTCGGGGATGAAGCCCCCGAAAGGTATTCAGTTTTCACAAACTGGATATCTTTGGGCAGCTGACGTCAAGGAAGAAGCCAACATCTATCAAGGAAAGAAGCCATGCCATGCCATCACCATTTCAAGACTCTGAAGAATCCTGCACCTGCTACAGTATATCTGGACTCTATAATGAATCTTAGGAATAATTATAAACACAAGAAATGGATGACAAAATCGAAAGCTATGCTAGAAATTAGCCCAGGATCATTTTCGGATGAAAATCGGCATACCGACGGTATACCGATTTTTGTTTACAAAAAGTTTCTGCCTACAAAATCGACATACCAACGGAATACCGATCTATACCGACATACCGATTCAGTAACGTTGAAAATTCAACGGTCGAATTTTGAACATTTAATGATCCCAACGACTATATTTCTAGCCGTTGCAATTCCAGACCGGTATTCCGACGGTATACTGGTTCGTACCGACGGTATACCGATCGCTGACTGAAAAGTTGCCTTTGAGCTCTTTTCAATGCTTTGGTTATAAATAGCCTTGAACCCCTTCATTCAAGGTTGATACTTTGAGCCTAAAAATTTCTAAACCACCAAAGCCTATCCACAAACAACTCTACAAAGCTTTCCTTTGTCATCCACAAATTGTGTTAGAGTTATTGAGTTGAAAAGTAAGATCTTCATCTTATTGTATAAGGAGATCAAAACCTATTGTGAAAGGTTGAAGTCGGAGAGTCTTCGGATCCAAACTCTCGGTTGAAGTTGGAGAGTCTTCGGATCCAAACTCTCGGTTGAAGTTGGAGAGTCTTCGTATCCAAACTCTCGGTTGAAATCGGAGAGGCCTTCGGACTAAAGCTCTCGTGTAAGAAGTTGGCGAGTTCTTCGGATCCAAACTCGTGTTGAAGTTGACGAGTTCTTCGGATCCAAACTCGTGTGTAACTATTTACTCAAATAGTGGATGAAAGCCGAAGAGAGTTCCGGGACTGGAGTGCCCCTTAGGAGGATACCAGGATCTATCGTGTGTCGGTATTGTTGTTGCTTCTTCTCTTGCACTTATATTTTTAAATTGTCCATTAGCTTGTGCTAAGTGTTTGATTAGTTAGCTTGACCCTATCCACCCCCTTCTAGGGTTACTACAATTGGTATCAGAGCTACTGAGCAAGGACTCTATTGTTAGGCTTAACATCCTTAGAGTAGATCCTTATTATTTTTCTATGGCATCGTATTCCTCCTACTCCTCCTCCGATAAAGAGGGTTTTACTTCTAGTACCATAGACAATCATGGTTCTTCTAAATGCAAGAAATGCTCTAAGTGGAAAGCCATGGCTAAACAATCCTTAGAGATTCTTGATAATCTTTATTTTACAAATGAAGAATTTTTTGAAAAGTTTGTTCATTTAGAAGAAGCTAATGAGTTATTGAGAAATGAAAACAATAATTTATTATCTAGACTTGATTCTCAAAACTCATCATGTGTTTCTTTAAAGAGTTTGAATGAGGCTTTAATCTTGAAATCCAAATCTCTTTCCTCATTTATAGAAGATCTTAAAAGTCAAACGCAGGTGTTAACTTCTTTGCACGATTCTTCTATTGATTCTTTAAAGAAACAAAATGATGCTTTTATTTCTAGAATCACTTTATTTGAAAAAGAGAACTATACTTTAAATGCTAAATTTGATTCTCTTACTTGTGTGTATGATGATTTGTCATTAGAACATGATATTCTTAAAACCAAATCTTCTCATGCTCATTCTAAAGATATCCATCATTCTAGTATGTCACATATTCATAATCATGCTCATTCCGATACATGTGCACATAGTAGTATTAGGTGCTTCTATTGCTCTCGCATCGGACATATGAATTTAACTTGTCCTATTCGTAGGAGTTTTTATACAAATGCTAGAGTAAATAGTATATGGGTCCCTAAAGCTAATAAAAGTGGATCCAAGTTTATTTGAATACCAAAGTCTTCGCCTAATGTTGTAGGTGGAGCTTTTTGTATCGGGACATAGCACCGAGGAGCGTGTTGGTGGCTGCAAAGCTTAAATGTCATCTTCCAAGCAATTGCACCAACACAAGTGTGGTCACTAGAGCCACTTTGGTAACATGTTAAACGTTTCTTTTTAAATGGTTTATATTTGTAGAATCTAACATATTTCTCTTGATATCTTGCTACTAGCTCACATTGATTTCCTTTAGTTGCCTTTTATATAAATCAATGTGAGATATAATACTAGCATGCTAAGTTAATTTTCTTATTAATTCTTTTATCTAGCATGACTAGTTACTTAGCTTAAATGATTAGCTCACACTATGTAGCTTATCACTCATTTTCTATTAGCGTGACACATTTATATATGCATGGTCATTATTCTTAATCTTTATTTATAAAGCATGCATATCACTCTAGTCCATATGAGCTTGGTTTTGATTTGAGTTAATATGATTTTAACTCTCCGTCTTTAAAGTTTTTGAGATAGTTACTTTTTGTTGATTTGTATATAGTATGTCATATTTACATTAATCGATATTTGTGAATATATGTGTTTAGCACAAGCTTCTTATCACTTGACAAGTATACACTTATACTTCCATTTTAACCTTGTGCATATATAATATATTCATAATTGATTCTCATATTCTATTTTGATTAAATCTCTTATGAATCAATTATGTCTTTGCCTAATAAAGCTTATTTATACATGTTTTGAATTTGTGATAGCTTTTCAAACATTCATTAAGAATACATGATTATATTCATTATATTTCTATTTACATGTAGTTCATGTATTTCTTATATTGATATCTATTTGTGTATAAATATCTTTATGTAGGCATATGAGTTAAGCTCAGATTTTATATTATTTTTGAAAAGTATTTATTCATACTTGTCTTCTTTAAAACCTGTGCTTACCTCATACTTTAGCTATTGATTCTTTTGACCAATTTTATGTATCTCTTCTTGAATCAATTAGCTTCATCCTTAAAGCTTTCTTTTGATGATATCTTCTTACCTTTTTGGTTGTCTTTGTGGATACACGTTTCTCTTTTTACTTGATTCCTGATTTTTTTTCATGTATTCCTATTTGATATATATATATATATATATATATATATATATACGTTTTTATTTCAACTAAATCAAAGGCTATCCTCTACATCGTCGCATTGGAGGGATCCTTGGGAGCTCTCTTGGCCCAAAAGAAGAGGGAAAGGAAAATGCTCTCTACTATTTTTTTAAGTCGTACAGGGGCATAATAACACTCCGATCGAGAAAACAAACCCCTGATCTTTGCCGTTCATAAGCTCAGGCATTATCTCAAGGCACACCCCCCGTCCCCGATAACTCTCCTCTCTCACACTACTTCCCAGATGAGGAGGTCATGGCAGTCGAAATTCTGAAGCCTTAATAAATTTTGATGGTACTTCCCGAGGATCCGGTGCTGGAGCAGGAATCGTGTTTGTCACCCCAGATCCTCCTGCCCTATTCATTTTCCCTCACATCGGCGACCTCGAACAACACAGCAGAATACGTATATATATATATATATATATATATATATATATATATATATATATATATATATATATATATATATATATATATATATATATATATATATATATAGTTTTATCTAAATAATTCCTAACTTTTGATATTTATTTGTTTTATACCCTTAAGTTAGGATGTTGAGAGAAAATGTTTATTAATGTCTTGCTCATGACTAATTATGAATGTTCTATTAATGATCACATAGTTTTGTGCTTTACCTTGCATGTTAAATTTACCTCCTTAATTAGTGCATATTTTCTAGTTTGTATCTTTATAATTTACTATGGTGCACTATAAAAGCTCTTTGAAAAATATACTTCTTGATATCTTTAGCACATTTAGGTTTCTTGATCCTAATAATCTTTCATTGCTCAATCCTTGGATACTATGATTTCTTAAAATTATTGTTGCCCAATGATGTTTTTGTAGCGCATGAGAATACATGTAATTGTTACATCATATTTCTCATGACTTTAGCTACTATGGTTTGAGCTTTATGTTGAGATTTTCTATTTCTAGAGAATACACTTATGTCATAATGGCATAATATTTTGCATTCTCTAGACCGATCTATTATTTCATTATCCTGGACCAATCTCAATACTTGGCAAAGAGATTTATTTTATTATTTTTATGAATATCTTTCCAGCCATATTTTGATAAAAGTTAGTTCATTTTTTTTGCTATCTTCTTGCTCTTATAATTGCTTAGTAAAGAGTCTATAAATTATTTTGATCATTCAAAATGTATGCCCTTAATTGTGAACTCTATGCTTAAGCAAGTATCTTTAGTGTTTGTGACTTAAGATTTAATGAGCACTTTTATCTTGTTAATGACTTACCTCATTAATCTTAATTAGTTATTTAGCTTGCTTACTTATGATATATTGTTAAGCTATATAATCTATGTTCACATTCACTCTTCTAACTATTGTTTTTCGTTTCAATCTATATATGATATGCTAGTTTCCAAAAACAAGATGTATGAATTGTCTTGATGTGAATTGTATTCTATTTTAGATACGTATGTCTTGTTCTCTAAAACTTGTTTGACAAACATTTGATTTGATCTTGTTTTTCAAAAGAGGTTTGTGATTCCTTACTTTAACTTCCTTCCATACTAGTCATTAGTATCTCTTAAAAAAAAATTCATTTTGAGTCATGATTTTATCGTATTATCATTTACATCTCTTTTTTATTATATTTGCAATCATTTAAATGAGAATGACTCTTTTTCATATTTTTCATTGATTTATGAGATTTTATCATAAATATGGATTTTCTTTATGAGATTTGTTGGATCATGTTTAATTTATTTATTTTTATTGATAAAAGATCCTAATGGTTGAATAGTCCTATATTATCTTATTATGTGATTATCAAACTAATTTATTACTCTACTTTGACTACTCATGGATTGTCACATATGGACCTTTGCTATTTGAACTTTATGGATTATTATTTACCATTAGCAAGGTTTGGATTTTACCCGTTGATGGGTACATATATGGTGAAACATACCTAGTCCATGTAAAGAATAAATTGGTTGATTCTTTCTTAATTAGATAATCATGGACATGATATTTGAGTTTTATTTTTATTTTATTTTTGAGCTATATTCTGTCTATCATCATGATTGTTCTTAATTGACTTGATTCTTTTTCATGATGACATCTTCTCAAAGGATAACATACATTGATCTATCATATTTAAATATGAGATCCTTCTATATAGATTAATGTATGTCATCTTTTGATTATACGTGCTTAATTGGAATATTCTTCTAATCTTTCATCTTTAGCGGCTATTAATTGGATATCTCTTCTTGACTAAAGATGATATTATTCGTCTTTTGACGATATTGTAGCCTTATATGCATTGAGTAAAGAGAAGAAATCCATAGTTGATTTATCCCCAAATCCTTTAGTTATATATTTTATGCTATAAGTGCTTTGAAACTAGACAAATATTTTGAGGAGTAGCAAATTAATTGATTCAATTCATTTATACCATGTAATATGTCGTATACCTAGTTCATAATGGACCCATATTTTCTTCAATTTCATATCCTATTGATTGAGGTCATGATATTTTTATTTGTGAAGGATTTATAAGTGTATGCAAGTGTCTTTATTATTTATCTCTCTTTTATATGGTTAAATAAGTCATCTTGTTAATATTAACTTTCATATCTTATCTTGATGACTATTGTGTTTTCATTGTTTTGGCTTTCCTTATATGTTTAATTAATTTGGCTTTTCTTATTGAGGACTTACCTAAAATTCATGTTTATCTATATTGGTAATACTTTGAGGGAGAGCATTCAAGTTGACTGAATGTCTCTTTCTCAAGTATTTTTCTCCTTTACCTTCATGTTTATCTATAGGATATTCACAGAGCATGATAAGGTAATTGAGTTCAAATGCATTAACTTGGGTAAGCACATAGTTTTTGCAAATAAAGAGATTATTTTATATCAATTGCTCTATTTCACTGATCATTCATTATTTTTTTCCACTATTTATTTGTGGACAATTTTGACTTTCAGATGGCTTTTTGATCAATGTTTCAAGTTTATATTTCAATTGGTATATTTTTAATATCAATTGGTAGATAATTGCAAAGTAATTGATATTAAAAATATACCAATTGAGATAGTTGGAAGATAATATTATGTTTTGGAGTTTCTTTCTTGGATTTCAAGTTGATAAAACTATTTTTTTGACTTTTTTCAATTTTATTTGTTTTACCAACTATATTGTGTTTTGACATGCTTCTTTTAAATTTTTGATGTTCTACATTGACAATGTAGCTTTATAAACTTGTCATTACACCATTCTCTCATTGTTTTTCATTAGTATATCTTGATCATGATTGTCTATGACTTTTTCATGCTCTGATTTCTATGCTTGAGAATGATTTTATTTTTCTCTCTTAGTATGTGAGAGCCTATTTTTTATCATGTCAAAGGGGAAGAAGTAAGTTTAAGTATGTATTTATAAGTAATCGATGTAGTATGCTTTTAGTGATATTGCTTATGCCTTTTGTATATTAGTGATACATGCATCTATTGTATCCATACTAAACTTAACCGATTTGCCATAATAAAAAGGGAAAAGATTGTTGGCCCAATGATTGTATCATGTTTTTGAATATGGTTAATCTGTTAAGTTTAGCATTTCATTATCACTAATCTTCATACTATCACTATAGCATTTCTACTTATACTTATACCTTTGGTGATATGTGCTTATTATTTTACATATTAGTGATATGAGTTTTTATATATATCTTAAATTTAATTGAGTTACCAAAATCAAAACTATGTTTTGATTATGGTTATTCAATTAAGTTTAACATTATGATCTCACTAATATTTATGCTATCACTATAGTTCTTATACTTAAACTTAGCATTGTCCTACTGTGCTTTATCTTATCATATTTGCTACATGTATATTGCTTTGTTCGTCTAACATGTACATGCAGAAAAGTAATAAGCAAGATCAATGCTGACATATGCAATGAAGAAATTATGGTGGGCCAAAGATGATGGTCTCCCACAAGATTTCTCTGAACCACCCGACGACATCTCCGGAGCCACGCACTCAGGGGTTTCGCTGTTCGGTCAGCAGACGGGGGTCGAGGGAGCAGCGCCCCTCGTCGGGGGTTCGGGGGCAAAGCCCCCAAAGGTATTCAATTTTCACAAACTGGATATCTTTGGACAGCTAATGTCAAGGAAGAAGCCAACATCTATCAAGGAAAGAAGCCATGCCATGCCATCACAATTCCAAGACTCTGAAGAAGCCTGCACCTGCTACAGTATATCTGCAGTCTGTAATGAATCTTAGGAATAATTGTAAATAAAAGAAATGGATGACAAAATCGAAAGCTAGGGTAGAAATTAGCTCATGATCATTTTTGGATGAAAATCGGCATACCGACGGTATACCGATTTTTGTTCACAAAAAGTTTGTCTACAAAATCGGCATACCGACGGAATACCGATCTATACCGACGGTATACCGATTCAGTAACGTTAAAAATCCAACGGTCGAATTTTGAACATTTAATGATCCCAACGGCTATATTTCTAGCCGTTGTAATTCCAGACCGGTATTCCGACGGTATACCGGTTCGTACCGATGGTATACCGATCGCTGACTGAAAAGTTGCCTTTGAGCTCTTTTCAATGATTTGATTATAAATAGCTTTGAACCCCTTCATTCAAGGTTGATGCTTTGAGCCTAAAAATTTCTAAACCACCAAAGCTTATCCACAAATAACTCTACAAAGCTTTCATTTGTCATCCACAAATTGTGTTAGAGTTATTGAGTTGAAAAGTAAGATCTTCATCTTGTTGTATAAGGAGATCACAACCTATTGTGAAAGGTTGAAGTTGGAGAGTCTTCGGATTCAAACTCTCGGTTGAAGTTGGAGTCTTCGGATCCAAACTCTCGGTTGAAGTTGGAGAGGCCTCCGGACTAAAGCTCTCTGTAAGAAGTTGGCGAGTTCTTCGGATCCAAACTTGTGTTGAAGTTGACGAGTTCTTCGGATCCAAACTCGTGTGTAACTATTTACTCAAATAGTGGATTAAAGCCGGAGAGAGTTCCGGGACTGGAGTGTCCCTTGGGAGGATACCAGGATATATCGTGTGTCGGTATTGTTGTTGCTTCTTCTCTTGCACTTATATTTTTAAATTGTCCATTAGCTTGTGCTAAGTGCTTGATTAGTTAGCTTGACCCTATTCACCCCCCTCTAGGGTTACTACATGGGGGGCCCTATCGCCTGGAGGGAACAAGGGGGAGGATTTTGGGTTTTTTTGTTTTCTATTTTCTTTTTGTTTTTGGTTTTATTCTTTTGGTGGCCCTTAGTAAACTTATGAACTTTAGGTTGCCCTTAGTAAAAAAAAAAAGCATGGTTGCCCTTAGTAGGATGGTTGCCCTTAGTAAAAAGGAGGTGACCTTTAACATTTGCCAAGAAATATGGTTTGCTAGCCCAATTGGGCTTAGAATCAATAGCCAGCTATCTATAACTGGCCTTCTAGAGAAATGGTTGGAAGATCCTCAAGCGCATGAGGCTTTCCGACTAGGGGCATCGATAATGTGCTCCATATGGGAAGCGAGAGGGGATTGCATATTTCGCAAAATTCCTCCTAACATCAATATTATTGTTTCAAAGGCCATCGATATCTTTAACTGTTATTCTAACGGCTATATGAAGCCTTTATATGAGCGACAAATCACTCGGGATCAACAACATCCTATGGCGGCGTCATAGGATCCACCACCATTAGGCTGCACTAAAATAAACGTCGATGGTGCATCTTACAAATCCTACATTGCAGCCTTCGCAGTAGCAAGAGACTCAAATGGCGTCTTCCTAAAAGCGATCACAATGCTTGCTCTTCCTTCTTCGCTTCCCCTCCAGAGTTCATCACTCAGGTTTTAGAGGAGGATACCTCCACAAATGTAAACTCTTCGATTTCTATTAGTTAAATAAAAGAGATTACATTTCTTATAAAAAAAACCCTCAATATTTGCATTTGACGATTATTTGATTTTTAACATATTTTATTTGTATTGTGCCAATTTATACTCGCACTTTCGTCGTTCCGAACTTTTTTGGTTTGTCGAATTGCTAACAAGGATCATAATAGCCTTCTTTTGCTGCAAATGTCTGTTTTGACAGTACTGAATGAGAAAACCAAACAGAATGAACTTATTTCAAAATCGACTAACCAAACCATGTTAGATTTGGTTCGGTTCGATTATTTTAGTTGGATAAAACTTTTCTTGATGGGTTGAGTTTTTCTACAAAAATAAAACAAGTACATATTATCTGTGTTCCTAATTTAGCAAACAAAAATCTAAAAACTCAAAATATAAACATATATTATAGAAATAATTGTAGCTTTTTAACTAAAATTGTATTAAAATTAGAATGAATAAAGAAAAAAGAAAAAAAAAAGACCACCTTTGATGGTTTTGATACAAAACTATATCTTCAACTGAAAAAGCAAATTGAAGATAATGTAGGAATGAGAGCATAAAACAATAAAACATATAAAAAATTATAGAGATTAATTTTAAATATCTATAATTCCAATTTTGGTTTGGATCCCAAATTTCAAAGAAGAACAAAAAAAATCAAAATTTCAAAAACTAAAACAAAAAACCGAACCACATTGTAGAAAACCGAACCGAGTCACTATTCCAATTTGGTTTGAGATCAATTTTCGGTTTAAAACCGAAAAATGCTCACCCCTATTGGAATCTACAACAATTTTCATAACTGAAAATTGCTGAGATATCCACTTTCGGGGTGGGTGTTTATGAAAAACTCACCCGCATGGTGGGTTTTATGAAATACTCAACATTATGTATTTTCACGTTAAATATTTTAAGATTTCCTTTAGATGCTCTGTATTTACAAAATTGTCATTTTAATAATACCATAGCTACCCCTTCACGCAAATTTGGTCATATATATGTTTTGAATTCACAAACTCAGATTTTGATTGCGATTTTCGTCTTCTTCTTCTTCACGAGAGATCTGAATTCCATTGCTCTCATCTTCAACATAGATCATAAAGATCGTTCGTAGTTCACTGTGCTTTTCTTCAGTCGAACTCCGATCATCGCTCATCATCATCATCATCTTCGTGGAGAGATTTAAAATTTTTCGGCGATTATGTCCTTTTTAATGGCTTCATTATGTAATGATTCAACTTGTTTCTGAAGCTCGTTTTTCTCATTTTTGAGTCTTTTATTTGTCTCTTTGAGCTTCTCGGTTGTTTGCACTAATATAAAACAAACAACAATGAAAAGTATGATATCAATTAATATATACTTTAAAAAAAAGATCATTCTTCGTGATCTTAATACGGGGAATGGTCATTCTCCGTGATTTTAACACAGAAAATGACCATTCTCCTGCATTCTAACACGGGGAATGGCCATTCTACGTGATTTTACAACGGAGAATGCTCATTCTCCGTAATTTTAACACGGAGAATGATTATTCTCCTGCAAGTTAACATGGGAATAGCCATTCGTGATCTTATCACGAGGAATGACCATTCTACGTGATTTTAACATGAAAAATGACAATTCTCCTACATTCTAACACGAAAAATGACCATTCTACGTTTTTATAACGGAGAATAGTCATTCTCCGTGATTTTAACACGGAGAATGACTATTCTCCTACATGTTAACACGAGAATAGCCATTCTCCATGATTTTAACACAGAAAATGGCCATTCCCCGTGATTTTAACATGGAGAATGGCTATTCTCCGTGATTTTACAACGAGGAATGGCTATTTCCCGTGATACACGGGGAATGACCATTCTCCGTCATTTTAACACGGAGAATGACAATTCTTCGTCAATTTAACACGGGAAAGGCCGTTCTTCGTGTTTTTAACATGGAGAATGTCAATTCTCCGTGATTTTAACACGGAGAATGACAAAAAGCTCTTAATTCTCTTCACATCAGCTCTCTCTTCTCTAACTGGGGTTCTAGTTGATGCTGATGATGATGATGAAGTGGTGTTCCAGTTGATGATGATGATGATGATGATGAAGTGAGAACTGATGATGACGACATTGTGTGAAGATTGCGAATGAAGAGTCACTGACGAGTTTTTGAAATAAGGTTTGAAAATTTTGGAGGAGAAAACCTAAACTCGAAAGTGAGCAGCGTATGGAAGAAGAGGAAGATTCGAAACGTTTTTTTTTTTTTTTTTTTAAGAATAGATTTCGTAGATGTTTTCAATAAATTAGAAGGACAAAAAGATCATTTCGTACCCTTTTATATATTTTTTGCTAATTCTGGACACGCGATAAAATGTTATTTTGCGGTGGATTTTTCATAAAACTTTTACGATTTTTGGACATTTGATAAATTTTCTCTTTCCATAATGGGTCCTGAAAAATCGATATATGAAAAAATACTAAGTTTGCAATCCTCTACCCTCCGACCGCACATGGAAAGAGAAAACCCAAGACAGCTGTCACTTAGGATATAAATGAATTGTAACTCATTTTGTTGCAATTCTAGCATTGCTCTATACGAAAATACTTATGTAACATTAATTGTAACTCATTTTACGGAACTCCGTTTTGATCCCGAAGTTGAAATCGACATCATTTTTTTTGTGTCGCATTCCATAAAACTTGTACAGTTCGTATAACTTCACTAACTTTTGTGGTCGAGTAGCATGTCTGAAGGACATTCTTTATCGAACCTCCGATTGAGTCCGAAATGAAGTGACTCACGTATGTTTGAGACTTTAGTTAAACAGGTTTCTTTAACGTATTTTTGTGTACAAGACACATTAAATTTGTTTATAGTCTAACTCATAACTTATTTAATAGGCTTAATTGTAACTTCCATGCAGCAAAATAAATTAATTAATTAATACCCTCAACTATTCAAGTGTTTCAACTTGATATCCTAATTTTTTTTTAATCGACAACTTAATATTCAAGTCGTAACAAAAAAAAAAGTTTAGAATATTAAGTTAAAAAAATTAAAATATATGAGGGTATCAAATTACAATTAAACCTATTTAATCATGTATTTGGAGAGCTCAACGCATTGTGCCGTGCCTACCTAGCTATTTAGACATCGATCCAGACCCCCACCAAATTTACATCCACACCATCGGATAACTCAAATCCACGGCCTGCGGATCAAACTCAATCCAACGGCTCACTGCCATCTCCTCCTCCTCATAAATTGCATCCACCCACTCCCCATCAAAACACCACCAACAGTAAGAAGAAGGAGAAGAGTTGGATCAATAATGTCAGGAAGAGGAAAGGGTCTGGACAAGGGAGGAACGAAGCGTCACCAGAAGCCAGCCAGCCGGGGATCTCCAAGCCCACCATTCGCCGGCTGGCCAGAAGGGGAGGGGTCAAAAGGATCAGTGGCCTCATCTACGGGAGACCCGGGGCGTGCGTCACCTACACGGAACACGCCATAAGGAAGACCGTCACCGCTATGGACTTCGTCTATGCTCTCAAGAGGCAGGGGAGGACCCTCTATGAAATCCGCTGTTGATAGATAGATTCTCTCTCTCCCCTCTGCTGCTGGTGGTCTGGATTTGTGTATGTACTACTGAGTGGAAAGTCTGTTTGTGGTTGTTTCTTAATCAGTGTGTAATGGATTTTGGGATCTAATCTAGGTTTGGCTCAAATTTATTGTTAGTCCAAATATGGTTGCGCACCAAGTGTATTAATAAATTCCACAATGGTCTCTGATTCGGACACCGAAAGTACGAGTATAAATTGACACAGTACAAATAAGATACGATAAAAGAATCGGTCAAATATTCGTCAAATAAAATATTAAGGTTAGAAATTTTACATGCTTAAATAGGTTGCCAATTTGGTTAATTAAATATATTTCTACCATATTTTTTTGCCAAATTTTTTAATAAATCATACGGAATGTGTTTAAAACTTCACATGCTCATATTAATTTGAATCTTTCAAAAGTATGCAAATATGGAAGTATTGTACATTTTTGAAAGATACGAAAAAGTTTGCATCTAATATGAGTTTTATTTAGGGTGATTGCTAACAAGTCTCTCGCCTACTAATATTAAATGCACTATGTTTGAAGTCAACAATGATATAGATTGATAATAAATGCACTATTTTTCAAATTATGTGTTCTCATCACACTTGGCGGAATGTTGCCATTGCTAAAATGCAGGTCATCCATGGACCATGGTTTCATTTCCATTACTGGAAGCCCAAACTCAGAAACGAGCAGTGCATTTCAAGAAAAGCTCCTTGAAATCTCTTGTTGGTGTACCTGTGCCCTCTGGCTTGGACGCAATATCAAACGCCTTGAACTTTGCCTCCTCAAATTGCAGAGCCTGTCAGTAGACGGTGAACATGAGCCTGGTTAGCAACTCGGCAAAACTGAACAAATTCAGAATATAAATCGGTGCAATATAAGTAAAATACGTTAAAAAATTCAGTCAAATATTCATCAAATAGAAATATCGAGGGTAGAAACTTCACATGCTTAAACAAGTTGTCAAATTGAGTTAATTAAACAGCTTCCACCACTTTTTTTGCCAATTTTTTCAATAATTCATACGGAACTCCTCTAAACTTCACGTGCTTAAAATTTGCATACTAATTTGAATCTTTCAAAAGTACACAAGTATTATACTTTTCTGAAAGATACGAAAAATTTTGCATATAATAAGAGTTTTATTCCGGTGATTGCTAACAAGGAACATGAGCATTAAAGCACACTTTCACAGCTACTTAAGAAAAAGGAACTATAAAGTTCTAAATTATTCTAATGGTTAACTATTTCGTTTGGATGCTTTTGGCACCTCTAACTTTTTAGATTTTGGCACACCAAGTGCATACATTGTTCTTTTTAAACACCCTATCAAGACCCCCTTGAATAGTACGGAAGCGCAATTAAATATTTATATTTTCAAATATATTTTTTGACGTGGTCCTGATATGCTTCAAATTTTGACGAAATGTGTCCCAAAAGAGCACTTTGTAGGTATGCCAAAATTGAACATTAAAAAGTTGAGCTGCCAAAAACGCTCTAGCGTTATAGTTGAGATGTACACTAGTAGTACCTGAATGCAGACTTCAGCAACATCAGCCCTCGTGATAGTTTTCGTATCAGTTTGGAGGAGCTCATCATCTTTTCCGACGATCAATTCCCTCACGCCGCCATCTTTATCCTGTAACCCTCCAGCCCTGTTACACCAAACTTTCTATGAATTACTGTGTTTCATCAAAGATGCATATATTCCTAAAACCTGAAGCAGACTGTTCCCAGTGCTCCGTGTTTCATCAAAGACGCATATATTTCACACGTCAATTCCTAAAACCTGAAGCAGATGTTCCGAAACAAGCTATTCCATTGTAGCTAAGGCAATCCAAGTAAAAACTTGCATGCATCTGCAGGATTTAAACATATGATTCCATCTTTGTTCACACACCAAAATTTAGGTGATGTTATTATTCCATTCAAGGGTTGCCACATTTCCATTATTATGAGGTGAGAAAAACAAATTAAAAACAAAAGTAATTCAAGGTTGACACGTGAATGGAAAGGTGAATATCATCCAAGTTTTGGTGAGTGAACAAAAAATGGACTGCAAATGCTACGCGTAGGAGGAACAGGGGAACATAGATCTCATATTGAGAAATGTTGGGGTAGCAAAGGCAGGCTAGATTTTTTTTTTTTTGGGTACAATATTTGACAAGACTCAATTAATAAAGGCATTGGGAGTCTTTAAATTTACTGCAAGTCTGTGATTTTCTTCTGCTGCATAGTAGCATACAATTCAGTTCATCTGTCAGTTCAATTATTGTCATGACTGACTTATATAAAGAGGTAGCAGACATTGAACCTCGTGAATTACAGCTTGCACAAGATCCACGTCCCACGAATATGGACACACACGATCGAATATGCACACAGATATGGATAAGAATATGCATATGGGATCGGACACTTTGAAATAGGTAATATTGTATTCACCTATGTTGTACGAATACGGACACACTTACGGATATGGACACGAGTCCTTGCAAACGTAGCACAAGATTAAGGTCCAAGGACACGCGCACTTCCAATCATTATCATCATCCAAGCTTTATCCCATCATAATGGGTTCAACTATGAGCATAAGAAACACCATAAAAGATTTGACAAAGTTCTTATGGCCATCGGCTAACCTAATGTCAACCCTCTATGTTGGCCCCATAATCATAATCATAATCATAATCAAGATAGCTGTGAGAATGGTAGGGTCATACCATAAAATCTAGGCGACTAATTGACTGGCACGGGAACCGAGTAACCCACATTTTGGATAAGTAGTTTAAGCTCATGCAACCAAAGAACACCACATGCACCTCCAAATTACTCCTAAACGGAAGTTCAACTTATATCGAGAAGCGAACACATAATAATGCTGACTCAAGTTTTAAGAAGATAGAACTTCATTCTGGACACAGAATGTCCCGAGTCTCCTGGCCATAAAACTACCAACTAGTCTAGGTGTGAACTAGTTAGTGACATGTATGCGAGAATCATGTCCACACCTATCAAAAGGGCAATTTAAGAGTGCAAATTTTCACTGCAAAGCTTTAGTGAAATATGTATGAATTGTAAAAAATAATGTACCTTATAATAGTGTATGGTACTCCAGAGTCTGCTAAGTACTGTTCTGCCTTGCGCTTCCACACCTGCAAACATGAATCACTCGCATGAACAATTTTCTCTCTTGAACCAAGTGATCTGTTTAAAACTAAAAAAACTTGGTATACATATGTTTCTACATTTTGATACATTTAGTTGTATCCAGAACACTGACCACGACGTGTATAGAAGTCTGCATGAAGTGAAGTTGAGGCAAATAGACATGAACAAAACAGAGGCTAGATGAAGTTCATGGAGTTTTGTCAAATCGCACAGAAACATATATGACCAAAATATATACATGAAGCCCTGCTAAACTATGAGTCAAAGGAAATGTACCAAAGCCTATATGAAGCTTCATAGATTCAAAGTAAACTCACTCTACTATAACAAAAGCTCACATTCTACACCATAAGTTCTTGCCTCCAAATTCCTGCATAGTGCTATGTAAGTAAAATAAAGTAAAATAAAGTCTGAAGATTATTACTTCGCACAAATCCAGTTGTTCTTCGGTAGCGTTTGTTTTTAGACCGGCACCTCATCAGGAACCGAGGCAAGAAATTTTTTATAAGTGTTGTATTTGGTTGACCACTAAAATCTCCCTTTGGGGTCAGAGGAGCTATATTATCAATTGATGTGGATATACTCGCAATAATTTTACCTGAAAGAAAGAAAACATAATGACAATTACGGGCCAACCTTCTTATAAACCAATGAGGGCTACACCAACCCATCCCCTAAAGGAGAAATCACAGATGACCTCCCTAAAACATATTGAAGAAATATATACCATGGTCTGCCTGTGGGTGACAGTAGCCATTCACATGCCGGATAGCTGGCTGGCTACGTATGACGATGAGGGTCATTAGTTTTGTTTTTATAGGAAATTTACTAAAGGAGTTTAAATGTTACTTATTAGGATATTAATCATATTATCATCCAAGGCTTTTTCCATACTTGATCTAAAGACTAAATAGATTAACTTAATTTTGTTGTAACAAACCTTCTAACCCAGTACCACTCGAAAATGTTCAGGGGTGTTAAGTGTCGATTTTTTTTTTTGGGTTGTATGCAACTAGGGATGGCAATTTTTTCCGAACCCGACGGGGACCCAGTTTTTTTTTATATACCGACGGGGGCGGGTTTGGAGTTTTAAAAACGGAGACATGATTAAAAAAAATCTCCGGTAGGGTTCAGGGTTGGGTATGGACATAGTACCCCCCATTCCGGTGAATCCCCGATCCCGATTACTTATACCCATATGCGCAACCCATTGCTATTAGTTAGACATTAATCTCTCTTTTATAAATCTATCGTTAGGCATACTATATGATCATCAATCTAATCTGTCTTTACCTCTTATTATCTTTTTTAAGTATACATAGGGTTTTCTCCGTTGACAAAGTAGATGCATTTAAATTTTATTATTTCTTCTTCTTATTTGTTATTTGTATGTTTTTGTTGGATTAATATTCTCTCTTTTTGTTGTATTGTATCATTCTCTCTCTCTCTCTCTCTCTCTCTCTCTCTCTCTATATATATATATATATATATATATATATATATATATATATATATATATATTGATGAAAACCATGTTTTAGTAACTTGTTTTGTATTACAATTTTTTAAGCTTACACTATACCCAAAAAAAATTGTTAACGAAACGGGAGACGAGAACGGAAAAACCTGGCCCCAAAGTGTCAACGGACTGGGACGGGGACGAGGACGAGGACGGGGAGTGCATTGTTTAACTGGGACAAGAATGGGGTAAAAAATTGAACCCGGCCAGGGACGGGAACGGAAATTCGAACATTACTAGGAGGCGGGGATGGGAGTCATGGACCTCGGCCCTTATCCGCCCCGTTGCCATCCCTATCTGCAACTACCAATAGTTTGTTTAGTACAATTAACCCTAATAGACACCTACTCAAGAACCTCGTCTACTTCCTCCATCAGTTTAACACCAATACTGTAGTCAAATTGACACCCTAAGAAAATGGACCTTGTCATCATCATCTGTGCTTCATCATAACCGTACACTAAAAGTGCTAAGGTCTATTTTATGTCAAGAATGAAGTAATAAATTAAACTCCCATAAGAAAATGCTATATCCCTACTACTCTTTAGTGCAAAATCTGCACAAATCTCAAAGAACCATCTCAAGAACCTTGTTCCTGTTTAGAAGCCACAAGGAAGACAAACAAAAGCAATTTCCAAAAACCTGGCAGTCCGCAAAAATATCTCTCTCAGATTTCTTAAAGTCCAGTATTCTATCACATAAAAAAATTGTAGAAGACTTAGCAGCCGCCATAAAACAAGAGATCTCCAACTCTTGGGTATTCTTTCAGGTAGATTAGACGGAGGAAGGCTATAAAGAGAATCATGAGTAAAGAAGTGCAGTCAGCAGGAAATTACCACTTTCTTGTTCTATATTAAATGAGCCGCTAGGATTAGGAGTACCTAAAAGAACATGGATGCAAGCTGTAAGAAGGATATGGTTCTTGGTGTAATGCCCCGCTCCGCACGGTGCATTATGATGAGTCGTTGACTCGAAGAGTTACATTGACCAAAGGTAAGCCTTGAGTCGATTGGAATCTATGAATCGAATCGATACAAAGGATAAGTCCCATTTGAGCAAGTGCTGATTTTAGTTGATTTGGTGTGCAGGCTATGCCTTTATGCTGGATTACGGATCATGGCATGGGCGCGGTAGGCCGAATAAGTCGAATAATTCAACGGAATGGCTAAGTCAAGAGAGTTAGCTGTGCAAGCAAGTTATGGAATCGAGCCGCTTCAGCTCGACGAAATGACAAGGCATATCGACTTAAGGTGGACGGGTTCTTGACTCTCTCTCCCTATTCCTTCACGTCTAATAAAATATATCATTGTATGCATAAGTAGCTATTGAGTTAGCGACGTGGCTCGGACGAATTAAGGTCTCAGTATGTGTCGAACACTAAGGTAGAACATCGAACATTGAACAATTGAAGCGACGTGCATCAAGTGTACGGGTCGCGGTAGGGCATGATGGTAGAACATTGAAAGACAATATCGAGATGTGCAACACGTACACGACTCCGAGAACATTGAACACTAAGTCTAGAACATTGATTATGGCATTAAGCGTGCCCTCGTGCACGAAAGCTACGAAATGACTAAGTAACAACGGAACCACGGTTATGTGAAAAACTATGAATAGAACGCGTTGAGTATGAGTACGAGATGTCTAAACCATTGGACGTCGTGCATCAATACGGATGTGTTGGGGCATAACGCCGAAGGGACTTAAGAAAGAGATTATGGATTATGTTTATGGAACGTGAGATTGGTTGGAATGTACGATTGGTATGCTATGGTGCGTATTGCATGGTCAATGGACTCGGATGGCCCGTGCACGGGTGCGGCTTCCCTCGGACGGTTACGACCGGAGCACCGGGACCGTTCGGCCTAGGAGGGAATTATGTATGGTATTTATGGTGCACATCATTCGGGCGGTTTACGACCGGCCAGTGTTGTGATAAGCTATGATATCAGTAAGTTTAGGATCCTTCGGATATTGGGCTCGCAACCCGTATCGAAGTGATCATAGGCTTACACATAAGAGATGCCAAGTCCATTACGGTGCGAAACACCGTGACCTTCATATAGATAGGGCCGGTGGGCTGAGATGAGAGTTGGGTGCAGGCACAGGACCTGCCACCCTTATGCATATGTCTAAGTTTATGGTTGGTTGGTTTGATGAATCGTATGATTGGTTATGTAAGTTCTAACCATTGCAGGCTAGGCGAAAAGGGATGGAGCTATGCACAATTCACTATGTTTCAGATTATGTCTAACTGTATCTGCTGCAGGAACACGGTGTAGGACACATTTACGATAAGTTGCTATACATTGAATGCTGCCATGAAACTGATCCTAAGGCTAAATAGAAAGATCACCAAATTAAGATGCATGTTTCACTAAAGATACTTAGTGTTTGGGTTGGGTGCGAGCGGGTCTCGATCAGTGCGAAGCGAGGACGAAAGCACTAATCCCCCACTAGTTTGTGTGCAGGTTTAGCTTATGATTGGCTCGGGGCGGGACTTGACTTGGACGTGCCGAGGCATGGAGTCCTTGGTGTTCAAGAGGAGCTACCGCATAGGCGTTCGGACGTGCAACATGGAGATGTTCGGCCGAAGACTACTTGTTGGCTATAAGGAGGCATAATGTATGGAACAATGTAATCCTTTGTGAGCTAGAGAGATCATGAGCGTTGTAGCCAATTGGCATATATGTTGGGCTATTCAGAGCCTTTGTAATCTTCAATTTGTTATCAATAAAAGAGATTCTTATGTTATACTTTGTTTCCATCCGCTGCTTATGTTATCAATTTGAGATAAACACTATGTGAACCTGTTATCTTGCCTTGCACGAGCGCAACTCCAGGCTCGTGCGACATCACGCCCCAACGAGGACGATGATTCGGGTGAAATCTAGCGAGGACGAGCGATTTTCCGGATCAGGGCGTGACAAGTTGGTATCAGAGCGGTTCCATCCTCTGGACCGAGCATAAATCTCTTTGACCCTCAGTTGCTTCGCTATCAAATTCAGTTGACTCTAAGTTGTTTTCGCAACCGCATGGCTCATGGATCTGCTCGATGCTACATTGGATGTTCCATACAATAAGTCTATATTAAGTGCGTACGTCTGCCACAAGTATGTCACGACTATCACGCTATCTCCGAGTGCCATCAGAGAACGTTGGTTGCACGAAGTGCAACAAGTTATGGAATGTTGGTCGCACGAAGTGCAACGAATACGGTGATGTTGGTTGCATGAAGTGCAATGATATACGTATTGTTGATCGCACGAAATGCGAGAAGTTATGTGTTGTTGGTTGCACGAAGTGCAATGAGTCGATATATGAGGCGATGCGTGTTATGTGGCTATGCGAATGGTTATGTATTGTTGGTTGCACGGAGTGCAGCAAGTCGTGAATCGTTCGTTGCATCAGTGCAACGAGTCGACATGGTAGGATACGTGTTGTATGGCTATCGGATGGATAGCGATATGTTGCACGAGATTTGAGTAATGACCTTAAGTATCGAGAATGAATCGTTGCACGAGTTGCAACGAGTAAGATTCGGAAAATCGCGGATGCGATAGTAATGAGTCGAGTTGATCGCTAAGTCGAGTTTGAGTAGGCGAACGTTTATGTTGGCCGAATGTCGCGTTGAGCTTTGAGTAAGCGAATGTTGCGTATGTGATCGACATGATCGCTAAGGCATGGTTAGATCGAATGTATGTCAAATAAGTGAACGATGGTGCATGTTGGCCCAGTTGTTGTGCCAACTCGAGTAAGCGAACGCTAGAGCTGGGATCAAAGGATCGCCACGGGATAGTTAACTTGAGATAGACGTCGGACCTATGCGGAGTGTAAAGTCGAGTAATGACTAGATTTCGAGTGGTATATGCAATACCAATTGTGTGATCGATATAGCGAAACATTGTATTGATAACGATAGGCTCGATTCCTGAGTGGTATATGCAATACCACTTAGCGATAGCTATGTTAAGCCGTTGGTGACTTGCGATAGATTGCATCGAGACGATCGTGTTGTTACGATATGTTCGCCCTCAACGGACGGAGTAGTAACGAGACTCGAATGGGAGTGACTCGATAGAAGTCGATGCAAGTATGCCTCGATGACATGAGTTGAACGATTATGTGCGAAGTCGTACCTATGGATGATACGTCGGATGAGAATTCATTAAATGCAAGTCTAACGATAGGCTGAACATAGCGAAAGAATGTTACGTTGAGGAAATAGTCGACCCGGTCGAATGTATGTGAGTTAGTACGAAGACTTGTTCGGAACGTGTTAAGTAGGTACGACGAAATCGAACGAACAAATTTGAGTTAGCGCGAGGAGTCGGTAACACGACTTTGGAAGTGCGAGTTAGGGATATGAGAATGAATATGTGAATTGAAAATTGTGTCGCGATTATGATAGTTAGTTATAACGGAATGAATCTTGATGTGTGCTAGACTTGATTCGTATTCGAGTTCGGATGATAACAGTGATTGCAACGAATTGGAGCTTATAAGAAAGGAAGATGTTCAAGTTATGCATATCGACGATGGTATTGAGGCGTATCAAAGACGATATGCAATAACTCGAAAATACTCTGATCGAATAAACGAAAATTATGTTGAACATTGTTGTTGGATGAATAAGATACAAGTTAAGTTCATGGCAATTTGGATGATAACGGTATGAACGCTTCGGAGAATTGGAAAGTGAATGTGTATTACTTGGATGAAAACAAAAGTGTCTGGATTGCTTCGTGGATCACCACTATGTGACATTCTTGTCTTGAGCGAGCGCAACACCAGCCTCGCACATGCGTCACGTCAAATTAGGACGATCATTCCGCGTGAGCGCTGGTATGGTGATTCATCCAGCGGGGATGATCGAACTTGCAAGGCGTGGCAAATTGGATTTAGACTTGTGGTTTGATGCGAAAGTTGTTTGAGGATGGTTTCGATGAGTATGGGATGTGTCGAGCTATGATCACGAATAGGTAAACTCGGACTTGAGGCGAATAGATGTCATACGACTAGCAAGGATAGTCGACGGTAATACACGAGTGATTCGAGTAGTAACGGTATGCAATGTGCATAAGTGATTCGAGTAGTACGGCGCATCAGTTGCGCGGGGGTAGATAAATCGTGGATTGGTAAATTATGTCGAAGGGATAAAGTCTCATAGGAATTGTCAGAAATTGATTTGGCTTCGCGATAGGATATAGCATGGTCCGTTGTAACTGTCCCTCGTTGATGATCTTCAATTATCGAGCGTAGTTTCGGGACAGACGACCCTAGAAGACTTGACCGCCAAATCAAGTGAATGTTGAAGTCCTATAGGATGACCCTAAAGAAGTCGCGTAAAGAAATTTTATCGAGGAATGATGTAGTGCATGTTGAGGATAAGTCTAAGCGAGTGAGTATCGTGTTTCGAAAGTTAGCGAGTAGCCTTCGACTAGAACGATATGGTCAGAAAAGAGAAATTATGATCGATCGAATAAGTATGCAAATAGACTTGGTTGGTCGATGATCGAATAGATGTTGAGGAACGTACTTAGCATAGGGATGCGGTAAGGCGATTGCAAGAATTCTGCAATGCGCGAAAGCGACGGATAGTAGAACGACCCTAAGAGTTGTGTCGTAGATCGGCTTGAGTAACGGTTAGGCTATGTGTGTTGAGCGCGCTATCTATGTTACGAAACGAACTAGTCGGGAGAGATTAAGCACGATGTCTGGATAAGTTACCTAGCGGGGGTAGCCCCAGACGCAATGCGTAGATAGTTCAAAAATGTGGATCGTGTTAGTTGTGTGCGAAACTTAGTACGAATTGTAGGCAAAGGAATTTGTGACATGTTGGACTTAGTCCATGTCGTTAAGGCCAAATGTTATGAATGATTGGATGAAAGACTTGGGTTATGTGAGAGATAGGAAACAATTGGACGAGTAGGCATTGTGGAGAATTGTTGCGATCGGATGCACAATGACTTGATGCAGTGTGAGTGTTAGGTGGCCAGCGAGAAACTTATGAGATCGAACTAATAGTTTCGAGTTAAGTTATGTGCAAGATGTTGGAAGATGATCGCATGTTATGGAATAAACATACGAGGAGTATTTTGGGAATAGGCGCTAAGATATGATTAAGTCGAGTACGGACTGATTGGTGCTTGAGGATTTAAGTTGAGCTTGTTAGTTGTCCCGATATCCTACAACTAAGCTTGGCTGAAATGCATATATTGGTGGGACGTCTAAAATATGTGTATGATCCAAACTAAGTTGTATGATTCCAACGATAGTAGCACGAGATCGTGAAACGATCTAGCGAGACTTGGATTAAGTGTTGGTTTCGGTTCGAGGACGAACCTTGTTTTGAGTGGTATATTATGTAATGCCCCGTTCCGCACGATGCATTATGATGAGTCGTTGACTCGAAGAGTTACGTTGACCAAAGATAAGCTTTGGGTCGATTGGAATCTATGAATCGAATCGATACAAAGGATAAGTCCCATTTGAGCAAGTGCTGATTTTAGTTGATTTGGTGTGCAGGCTATGCCTTTATGCTGGATTACGGATCATGGCATGGGCGCGGTAGGCCGAATAAGTCGAATAGTTCAACGGAATGGCTAAGTCAAGAGAGTTAGATGTGCAAGCAAGTTATGGAATCGAGCCGCTTCAGCTCGGCGAAATGACAAGGCGTATCGACTTAAGGTGGACGGGTTCTTGACTCTCTCTCCCTATTCCTTCACGTCTAATAAAATATATCATTGTATGCGTAAGTAGCTATTGAGTTAGCGAGCGTGGCTCGGACGAATTAAGGTCTCAGTATGTGTCGAACACTAAGGTAGAACATCGAACATTGAACAATTGAAACGACGTGCATCAAGTGTACGGGTCGCGGTAGGGCATGATGGTAGAACATTGAAAGACAATATCGAGATGTGCATCACGTGCACGACTCCGAGAACATTGAACACTAAGTCTAGAACATTGATTATGGCGTTAAGCGTGCCCTCGTGCACGAAAGCTACGAAATGACTAAGTAACAACGAAACCACGGTTATGTGAAAAACTATGAATAGAACGCGTTGAGTATGAGTACGAGATGTCTAAGCCGTTGGGCGTCGTGCATCAATACGGATGTGTTGGGGCATAACGCCGAAGGGACTTAAGAAAGAGATTATGGATTATGTTTATGGAACGTGAGATTGGTTGGAATGTACGATTGGTATGCTATGGCGCGTATTGCATGGTCAATGGACTCGGATGGCCCGTGCACGGGTACGGCTTCCCTCGGACGGTTACGACCGGGGCACCGGGACCGTTCGGCCTAGGAGGGAATTATGTATGGTATTTATGGTGCACATCATTCGAACGGTTTGCGACCGGCTAGTGTTGTGATAAGCTATGATATCAGTAAGTTTAGGATCCTTCGGATATTGGGCTCGCAACCCGTATCGAAGCGATCATAGGCTTACACATAAGAGATGCCAAGTCCATTACGGTGCAAAACACCGTGACCTTCATATAGATAGGGCCAGTGGGCTGAGATGGGAGTTGGGTGCAGGCACAGGGCCTGCCACCCTTATGCATATGTCTAAGTTTATGGTTGGTTGGTTTGATGAATCGTATGATTGGTTATGTAAGTTCTAACCATTGCAGGCTAGGCGAAAAGGGACGGAGCTATGCACAATTCACTATGTTTCAGATTATGTCTAACTGTATCTGCTGCAGGAACACGGTGTAGGACACATTTACGATAAGTTGCTATACATTGAATGCTGCCATGAAACTGATCCTAAGGCTAAATAGAAAGATCACCAAATTAAGATGCATGTTTCACTAAAGATACTTAGTGTTTGGGTTCGGTGCGAGCGGGTCTCGATCAATGCGAAGCGAGGACGAAAGCACTAATCCCCCACTAGTTTGTGTGCATGTTCAGCTTATGATTGGCTCGGGGCGGGGTTTGGCTTGGACGTGCCGAGGCATGGAGTCCTTGGTGTTCAAGAGGAGCTACCGCATAGGCGTTCGGACGTGCAACATGGAGATGTTCGGCCGAAGACTACTTGTTGGCTATAAGGAGGCATAATGTATGGAACAATGTAATCCTTTGTGAGCTAGAGAGATCATGAGCGTTGTAGCCAATTGGCATATATGTTGGGCTATTCAGAGCCTTTGTAATCTTCAATTTGTTATCAATAAAAGAGATTCTTATGTTATACTTTGTTTCCTTCCGCTGCTTATGTTATCAATTTGAGATAAACACTATGTGAACCTGTTATCTTGCCTTGCACGAGCGCAACTCCAGGCTCGTGCGGCATCACGCCCCAGCGAGGACGATGATTCGGATGAAATCTAGCGAGGACGAGCGATTTCCCGGATCGGAGAGTGACACTTGGTACTGCTAGAATGGCCCTTAACAAAGCTGAACCAAGGAAAGGGTTAAAACAGCCACCCTAAAATTTGGAATAAAAGATTTGTTATTGTTGTTGCATATTCGTTAAGTGGTTTGCCAGGTTAACAATATTCATACAGGAAAGGAGAGAGGTCAAAAAAGGATGATTCAACGATCCTCCACTTTAGTAGCAATGCAATTGACAACCAAAGTTACTGATTATCTCGTCATTATATAGAAAAAAGATGGACTTTGAGAGCTGCATTTGCACATTCACCAGTCCTATCATTCATTACTTTCTTAAGGATATACATGTTAGTACCAAAATCAAGACAACAGTGATACTCAGTTAGCTTTCTAGACTTAACCAAAATCAATCATTGAAGTAAACAGAAAGCTAAGCGAAGAAGGAAAGGGCAAGTATAACTGAATGGGAAGTACACAGATATGCTAACCAATATATTCCCATTCCCAAGGCTGTTCAGGGGATGATTAGGGTTTGTTCCTCCCATGGACCCAACTTGAACAATATGCCTCACACCAGCGGCCTTGGCTGCAAAGAAACAGGGGAGAAACAAATCATAATTATTTTGTCTAGGGCTGCAAACGAGCCAAGCCGAGCCAAGCATTTGTAAGCTTGAGCTTGGCTTGACTAGAATTAATCGAGCTCAAGCTCGAGCTTGATAATGTTTTTATTTTAGAGCTTGAGCTTGGCTCGAGCTTGTTTATATTAAGCTTGAGCTTGGCTTGATAAGCAAGCTTGATAAACAAGCTTGATAAGCTCAAAATCAATCTCGTGAAGCTTGATTTCAACTCGCTCAACTTTATTTCAAGCTCATTAAGCTTGATTTTAAGCTTAATGAGCTCGATTTAAATTTAGTTAGGTTCGAATTCAAGTACCTGTAATATTAACAATTTATTCATAAAAAATTAATTAAAACAGTTCCTTAATATCAATTATTAAGGACATATAAATATATAATGCACACACACACACACACACACAATTCAACAAAGAACAAATGAGCTCCTAAACGAGCTTCTAAACGAGCCAGCTCGCAAACTCATAAACGAGATAGCTCGCGAGCTCAAACGAGCCGAGTACTTCTAAGCTTGAGCTTGGCCCGTTTATCAAATGAGCTCGAAAATTAAGCTTGAGCTCAGCTTGTTTACTAAATGAACCGAGCTCAAACGAGCTTTTATCGAGCCGAGCTTCGAGCAGCTCGCAAACGGCTTGGCTCATTTGCAGCCCTAATTTTGTCTAGAAATGGAAGCAGATCATGATATATATATATATAAGAGCTTTACCAGCATCAATCTGGTTCTTCTGGCCAATCCAATCAACCTGAAATGTAAGATGTCCAACCATATTATTTTGCGGAGAAAGCTTGCAAAATGAGTAATAATAGAACAAACTACGAGTCAACAAATAAACTAAACTTACCTGCTCAGGGTACAATCCATCTTCATAATAAAACTCAGGTCTTCCACCTTTGCTTGGGTCAAACCCTGGCTTCATTTTTGGAACAGCACTTGTGAGGATTATGAGGGCGTCAACGCCTTGTACTGCAGGAACTATCTTTTCAGCATCCCTTATATCAGCTACAAAAACATCATCTGCTCCTCCAATCTTCTCTTTGCTTTCTTCTGTCCTAACTAGGCCCCTTGCAACAAACTTGTCTCTTCTCTCCTTCAACTTTCTATAAACAATTTGGCCTGAAGTAAGATCAGCAAGAAATTTAAATTAAATGACCTCACAAATATTTCAAGAAGGAAAAGTAAATTCTACAGTGATCTCGCTGAAAAATAATATGCTGCTCCAGAATATCTCAAATATATCAGCAATTTTGCATGTTAAAAAGCACCTTGCCAAGGATGACATGTACTGATGCACATACTTTAGTATCAATTTTGTTAAAATAATTTTGAGTGAACTTCATAGGAATTTTTTTTGGGTAAAAATGGATTTGACAGTTAGATGAGAGTGACGAGATGACAAATAAGCAAGTGTACGAGCATAAATACTAGCCTACAAGATGCGTGTTCCTCTGTATTCTGAAGCTACCAATCATGGATAGATCTACATAAATACAACTTTATATTCAACATAGTTGATAGCTGCCTATAAAAACAAAATATTAGTGAAGTACAGAGGAGGCAACTAGGCAAAACAGTCTAACCAAGACCTAAGGCCTCAACCAAATATCAAACAGGACCATCTATCACACTAACTTCACTTTTAAATATCCAACATCAAGAAAAATGAATCCTTTTTTTTGTCTTAGCCTCAATACAAGTTCATGTTGTTTTTCATAGCCTCAATACAAGTTCATTTTGTTTTTACCTTGTCCAAGGGTCTTTTTCAACTAGAACCCTACCACTAGTCTAACCGATACATTCACAAGCGGAGCTACACAAGGGCACGGCCGGGCTCTAGCCTGTCCCAAAATTTTGGAAAAAAACTTTTGATTTTTTTTTAAAATGTTTTCTTAGTTATGTTTTATTCTCATGTTTAGATTTCAAGTATGCAACAATTAAATGACAAATAAATTCTCAAAAACATGGTACTTTAGACGGTGCAATGCAAGTGTTCTCGTGTCGCTCAAGCTAATACCTAAAGTTCAGCCCCTCCTAATTTTAGATGTTAGCTCCGGCACTAGATACATTAATGGATCTCCTTTGAACATGTAGACTATCTTAGAATCTCCAATTTTCCACGAATGCACTCATTTCTTATTCTCTCTTTCACGATCATCCTCTCGTTCCCGTTGCCCAAATTTATTTAAACATGTGTTGTTTTCCATTCATATATAGTTTTGATTTCTGATCCCTTTTTGTTGTTACACTTGTTTCCACCTTGGTTCACAACAAAAATAATATAGTCTCGTCATAAATGATGTTTCTGACCCAAATTTATACATTTTACTCCTATTTAGTTCATATCAACAATCATTTTATATTCTAACATCTGTTTATATTAACCGCAATTTCCACTTAGGATTATTACTAATTGCATGCATTTCGTCTCTACTATATAATCAACCATACATTTTGAGCTCTTCATTATCTTCTAGTTACATAAGTTTGACGCATATCGATTCTCATATCTACAGATAGTTTCAAGAATCAGACTCCCTCGTTTGGTTCGCAAAATCATGGGGTTGTGAAAGGAAAGTCATCACTTTTCTCTGTTTGGATGTCAAAGGAAAGTATGAGGAAAGAAAAATGATTCCCATTGGGAAGGAAAATAAGGGAGAAACTGGTTCCACCATCCAACCAATGATTCACTTTCCCACTTCGTTTGGTTTGCGGAAAGGAAAGAAAATTGATTCTTTGAGGGTCTGTTTGGATTGAGGGTTAAGAGAGTTAATGTGTGTGTGTGTGTGTGTGTGTGTGTGTGTGTGGGGGGGGGGGGGGGGGGGGGGGGTGGAGTTAAGTGAGGGGAAACAAAAATCATGCTTGGTCTGAGGGTGGGATTTAGGAGGGGAGGTTATAGAGGGTTAAGTCGAGATTTGTTTAACCTTTTTTTCTTGTCGATTTTTTAACCCCCCAAATCGGAGGGTTAACGAGGTTAAGTGAGGGGTTTCATTTAAAATGTCTTAAATACCCGTTATTTATCCTATAAAATAGCATGTCTTTCTTTTTCATTGTATATCTGCTGTCGTAGCTTTCTGATCCTGTGCTAGAAATTTACATGCATTCTATTTCTTCTTCTATTCTCGTACCGGTAAAAATGTATAAAAAAAATTGTTGATAAAAATTTACATGCGTTTTTGCTCTTACAAATCATTAATAAAATTGACATGCCTACTCCTGTCTATTGCCATTATTTGCTGCACTTACCATCATATAAAAACTTATATGGGTTCCTCTTGGGAACATTAAAAATAATTGCCACTATTTTGTGACATGAGGACATGAAGGCTGTGAAGCAAGTTAAAAAAAAAAGAAATTGATTGACTTCAGCGACACAAGGTCGAGGTCGTGAAACTATTTTGCTGACATGAGGACGTAAACATGGTAATAAAAACTTGGTTGTCATTTGATTTCAATCCTAACATGAGGTCATCAATGCATAAGATTCTGTGTTCATAATATATTATATTATGACAAAATATTATATTTGTTGTATAATATATTATTTGGTTCATAAGATTTTGTGTTCTCATATATTATTTGCTGCTCAACTTGGATTCTTGGAATATTGGCCATTATTTGTTGCATAATTTATTAATTAGTTTATAAGATTCTCTGTTCTCATATATTATTTGCTGCATAATATATTATATGAGAATAATGGCCAATGGAAGGTTTGTTGAATTAAGGAGAGACATGTAACGTTTAACATGTCTTTGATTTCATGTAATCGAAGTTTTGAAAGATTTTAGTGATCGGATTGATATTTTTGGGACGTATATTTTTTTTATTGTGCTTGATTTTAGATGGTTGTCATGATATGACCTTGGCTTAATTCTCATGTTACTTAATTGTATTGTGTTTGGATTCTAGTTATTTTCTTTATATAAGTATCATATTTGTAGCTACTATTTTGTAAATATATTTGTAGCTATTAATTAAAAATTCAATCAAATTATTCTAATTTTATGTCATATGTAAGTTAAGGTATTTTGGTAACTATTTATTTTATTAATCTTCTTCCACTAAACCTCTAATCCAAGCCAGAGTTATTAAACACACCCCACTTAAGTACTTAACTTTCATGCAATCCAAGTAAGGTTGTATGTATTAACTCTACTCCCCCTCACTTAACCCCACTTACCCTAAGGCCTCGTTTGGTTCGCGGAATGGAAGGGAAAGGAAATCAATTCCTTGGCATTTTCTTTCCTTCAGGAAATTACAATTCCCATTGATTTTTCTTTCTGATGTTTGGAAATGCCAAGGAATTTGGAAAGGAAAGTGAATACTTCAATGTGGGAAAGTGATTCCTTGCTTGGATGGATGAAATCACTTTCCTCCCTAATTTTCCTTCCATTGGGAATCACTTTCCTTTCCTCCTCAATTCCTTTGGCAACCAAACATCGGAAAATAATCACTTTCCTTTCCCAACCCGATGATTCCGCGAACCAAACGAGGCCTGATATTTCCTTTCCTTTCCTTTGGAAAATTACAATTCCAATCAATTTCATTTCCGATGTTTGGAAAAACTAAGAAAATTGAGAGGGAAAGTGAATCCTTAGAGGGGGGAAATTAATCCTTGGTTGTTGGGAGGAACCATTTCTCCCCTATTTTACTTCTTGGGAATCAAATTCCTTTCATTTTCATTTTCTTTTGGCATCCAAATAAAGAAAATGAATCACTTTCCTTTCCCAGGGCTCAATTTCCACAAACCAAACTTGGCCGGTAGGGAATTCACTTTTCCTTCTAGTTTCCTTGTCCTCTCCAAACACCGGAAAAGAAAATCGATGAAAATTATAATTTTCCAAGGGAATGAAAATAACAAGGAAATGATTTCCTTTCATTTCCATTCCGCGAACCAAACGAGGCCTAAGAGGAAAGACGTGTGTTGTGTGTGCGCAATTGTGTTATGTTTCGGTGGAGGAGGAGGAGGGTTACCAGTTCTGCCGGCGGCGCCGGTGACGAGGACGGTGATCGGCGAAGAATCCGCCATGGACGACGTGGATCGTTTCGAGAGCTGAGCTTCCTTTCTTCCTTGACGAGATGAGAGAAGCGGAAAGGGAAGTGTAAAAAAAAGAAAGGAAGTGATGTCTCTACAAGTTTCTGGAAATCAAGAGAATTATCATGTTCGATGCAGAAGTTAGGTACTGATTTCCACTTCCAACTTCTTGGAGGTGGATAATGGAAGCGAAAAAAATGCAAAGATCCAACCACAACCAATATTAAGGGATAAGAGTTTATTTGGTAAATTGTAAGTGTAGAAAAATTCCGATGTATGCTTTCAATCAATATTTTAAAAATCGGACTGGAGATCGACCCGGAGAGGACACTGAATTAGGTCAAATCGATTCAAGCAGTGGTTTAATCCTGAACCAGTTTTATAGACTTATAATTTTATTTGAATATATTACATGTTATACAACTACACATATACTACATATAAATTTTTATTGCATGTAAAGTCCAAACTCAAAGTCAAAAGTTAATTCCAAAAAAAAAAAGTTGAATTGGAAAAGTCATGTTCAGACCGGTTTAAAAACCATCTGGATCAAACGGTTCAGTGGTCTAACCGTCGGGTCGATTGGGTTACATAAAAGAAGCCAGTTTTTGGAAGGAAAAAAAAACAGTGGGTCAGTATTAAACCAGTTCGAAAAAATTATTGGTTCATGGGTTGACTGGTTCAACTGACCGGTCCGGTCCGATTTTTAAAACATGCTTTCAATGAGTGTATGTTTGGTAAATCTTAAGTAGAGGAATATTAGATTTGTACTTGAAGATGAAAAGGATTTGGAAATTCATACATTTTCTTCATAATAGGGGACAAATGTGTTGGATTAGAATATGAAAATAAGAAAGTAGAAAATGGAAGACTATATAATAATAATAATTATTATTATGGATAACACAATTAATTAATATTAAATACTTTTTTTTAACTAATTAAGGCAAATTATAAAGGCACTTAACTTATTATTCAGGGCAAGTCCAGTATTGGTGCTAGCCCAGCTTAGAAGAGAACTTACTTAGGACAATCTATTGTTTACCTAGGGCTGCCCCAAACCCAACCTCCCAACCCAATTTTTTACCTTCATTTCAACCTTTCACCCTCTCTCTTCCCAAAACCTCAACCTTTGTGAAATCCGTAAATTTTCCAGTTCATTAATTGAATAAATTAGCTAAATATAAATCATTTGTTAATTTAGAAAATGCATTTTTCTTTTTTTGAAGTTTAGACAAAAACCCGTAATTTTAATTAGATAAATTTTTAGTGTTAATAATTATTATTTATAGTTAAATTAAAAATTATTATTTTCAAAATAAATAAAAATTAGATTTTTGTTGGTCCTGGCCCGTCCCGAAACCATATATTTTTAAATATTATTAATCCTGAAATTTTTGAAGGTTGGACCAGACCGTCCCGAACTTGTCCTGGACCCGTCTCGATCCATTTTGAAATTGGATCCAAACTCGATTTTATCCTTGGGTCCATTAATTTATAATTATAAGTTTAATTCTAATCTTATTATTTAAAAATTATTTCCCTTTTAAAACTTTTGTTTAAAACTTGCATTTATTTAAACTCTAACTCTCAAAATACTTTAACTCACTTTTCTCTCTATATCAATCTTCTAAGGCTTCTGGAGAATGAAACCTTTTCATTTTCCTTCTCAAACGTTGCAATGGCCGAGCCATTCCTCCCCGAGACTCTCGGTCGACCCCTCGGCTCCCTAACGTCGACTCCTCCTTCAATCTTCCGAAACCCCCAAAATTTTCCTATATAAAACCCATCTCTTTCTCCAATCTTTCCACCACAGATCTCCCAAACCCACTTCCCAAAATTTCCCCAAAGCCCTAACCCGAGCCCTAGACGACCGGCCGCATTTTTCCGGCGACTCTCAGCCGACCGAGCGGCTCCGCCCACCCCGGCGACCTTCCGCCGGCAACCCCTCCGTCTGAGCGCTCCCCCGCTGCCCGCGCGGCTTTCCCCGAGCCGACCGCCTCCCTCCGGCGTTCCACCCAACGCCGCCTCCGCCGTTGGATCCAGATCCTTGGGCCCCGATCTGTCCTCTTCGACGACCTCAAGCTTTGTCGGCTATGTCCCAGCGGTTCCGTTTTAGAGCCGTTTCCGTACGACGATCTTCGGGACCCGATCTGCTTTTCCCGCGTTCTCGTGCGTGCTGTTTTGAGTCGATTCCGCTGTCTACGCGGATTTTTCCTTCTTTATTTCACCTGAGAGCTCTAGCCGAGCAACAAGGTATAATTCCGTTGCCCGTTGCCCGTTTCCATTTTTATAGTCTATGATGAGATTTGGTCCCCGATTCCATTCTAGGAATTCGGATTCGGTACGTTTCGATTTTGAAATTTCCGGAATCATGTTCTGTGATGTTGTTTTCCTTTGATTTTCATATAATTTCTAAATTCGGAATTTTCGAACATTTGTTGGATAGGTTCTGAGATTTTTGGTATCTTTAGTTAGTAATGTTAGAGCTTCTGTTTTCCGAAGTCCATTTCGGAAGAAGTTCTGGCTTGACGTTTTTGTGCTGTGGTTTGGAAATATTGGTTCTGAGTGAATAATTCTTCTGTTGGTTTTGGTTCTGGGAGTTTTCGGAATTTCCGAGTTTCATTTCGGTTTTTCGAATTTCGGAAACGTGCTGTGGATATTATTTTCGGGTTTTGGATATTATTATTATTTTCTAGTTGGAAATTGGGTTTCCCTGGTATGGGACTTGTATTTGGTGTTTGTAGCACATTTTTCCAGTTTTGGGTTATCCCGAAAATAGAGGAAATGTTGCCGAAATTTTATAAAGGAATATTTTTAAATCGGTTTTCGAAAATATTTTTATAAAGTGATTGTCACGACCCGGTCCCAATTTCTTGGGTCGAATCGGATCATGCCCAGCCTGCACCGTTGTTGAGACGGCGGCAGTAAGCTGTATTCAGTAGTGAAACATATGCAGATAAAATTCTAACGAATAAAAAAAAATCTTTTATTGAATTTAAAATTTCTGAAATACAACAACTACATTTGATACATTGGTTACTAAATAAATTACTATCCAGCTCTACTGATCTTGGGTTCCAGGTTCTGCGGGAACAGGCATCAGATCTTCGATGACGCAATCACCTAAAAATGTTGTCTCCAGTCAGGAGGGAGCAAAGTACAATTCATGATAATCCAACAATTGAAATAATAATAGAGTTATGCACTTTTAAACAATTTGAAATAAATATTTTTCCAGCAGTTAAAACATTGTGATGTGAACAGGCAATGAATATGACCGGCTTGGATTGTACAGTTGTATCATATTGATATGATATGGCTTATCCCCTTGTGTATGAGGGGTAAGCTAACACAGTCAGTATACTATTTTGGATGTGGTCATACTCATTACACTACTCTCCCAGTACCCAACAGTTAAACAGTAAATGCTCTCAGAGAGAGTTCCGTGTTGCATCGTGGTTTAAACTTGCAATAAAACTATTACTAAATAATTGTAAACTACCACAAAATGTACTTGCCTTGGTTTTATTGACTGAATTGAGATGTTTGAACCAAAGAAGATGTCAAGTATGTTCTTGAAATCCTACAATTTGAAAATTCTATCTTAGAACCCATGTTGTACCATATCTAGTTGAAATCTCTAGAACAGAACCTTAGTCAAATTTTAGTTTTATTTACAACTCTACTTAGAACGCTTATCGAGGTGAGTTATTATCTTATGAAGAAAAGTCAATTTAACTTTTTATTGGGAAAATCGTATTTTTCCAATTATTTGATAAAACTTTGTATTTCATTATATTATATTAAAAATAATATTTTTTTTTTAAATGAGGAAAAACATGAAATTTGTTTAAATAATAACTTATAATTTTTCCTAATTTATTTAACGTGAGAAAATAATATTGATTTTCTATAAAATAATTATTTTACTATTTTTACGTGTTTACGCCAACCACAATCAGAAAAGAATAAAAATTATACTAGCTTATTACAAAACCACATAAAGTAAATAAAAACTGGGCTTATGCCCTTACAGACCATTTTACATGAATTAAAATAAGAAGAAAACTTTTGTTAGTCTCTAAAAATTATCCTACAATTGAATTACAAAATTAAAATAATAATTTAAATTAAATTGAATTAATTTACGAGTCTCAGATATTGGTCCAATCGTCAAAAATAGCTAATGCCTCAACGTCCGGAAATTCCGGTTTCGTTTGCATTTCGCTAGGGGCCCATTGACCGATACGGTCGTCGTCCAAAAATCTATTTTATAAAATATTTCCAAAAACCGATTTGAAATCTATTTATATAATTTTATAAAAATTTCGGCAGTATTTTCTCTATTTTCGGGATAACCCAAAACTGGAAAAATGTGCCACAACCACCAATCACAAGTCCCATACCAGGGAAACCCAATTTCCAACCAGAAAATAATAATATCCAAACCCGAAAATAATATCCACAGCACGTTTCCGAAATTCGGAAAACCGAAATGAAACTCGGAAAACCCGTAATGAACTTCGAAAAACCGAAACAAAATCGAATTTACCACATCTTAAAGAACCAGCATACGAACAATCGAAAAGTCCAATTTAAACCAAGAAATCCCAGAACTATTTTCCGAGAGATTCTCGGAAAAATTCGAACCAACAGAAACTCAGAAAGCAAACCGAAACCAACAGAACCTATCCGAAAGGGTTTCGGAAAGCCCAAAATTGTCTCGTCTATAATTTACCGAATTCCCGGGGGAATTTGTGGACCAAAATTCATCATAGACTGAAAAATGGAAACGGGGCAACGGAAATATACCAGAAATTGCTCGGCTAGAGCTCTCAGGTAAAATTTTAGAGAAAAAGAACTCCGCGGACACGGAACGATCCAGGAACACGCAAACAGCGGGATCGGGGTCACGTGAAACCCAAAATCAGCGGATCGGGAACGGCAGGGGGTCGACGGCGCCACGGCGGACGCGGACAGGGGCTCGTGGCCAGAGGGGCGCGCTCAGGAACAGCGCTGGCGGGCAGAGGGGCGCCGACCGGGGAGGCCGGGGGAGCGGCGCCGGAGGTGGAGCCGCGCGGGAGACAGCGCCGGAGACGCGCGCGGGTGGCCGGGCTGGGGAAACTGGCGGGCGAGGACGGCGCAGAGGCCGGAGGGTGGCCGGCCTGGAGTCGGGCGGAGCCGCGCGGGGTCGGGGCTGCGCCTGGGTGGGCGGATGTCACTCCCCAATCCTGGAATACGTATTTTAATACGTAAACCGATAAATTATATTTACCTTGAATTTATACGATATTTATTATGCAGTATTTCTTCATGCATTTCCCAAAAATATTCGACAAAATATTATTTTCTAATTTATTTTCTGCATTTGGGCCTACAGTTTTGGCTCATTTGGGTAACCTATTCTTGGTTCACCAATGGTTCATCATGAACCCTTTGGTTCATCATGAACCCATGGGTTCAAGATTCTATATAATAACTCATCTCCTTCTCTCTCCTCTTATTTACTTCCTCTCATTTATTTCCTCCACCAACCAAGGCAAGTACCAACTTGCTCAAGAGATGGATCCATAATTTTGTCAATGATTTCTTATAAAACTATTTGCCAAAACATGTTCTTCTCCTCAATCTATACTAGTTTAGAACTTGGAAATTTCCATTTTGAAGCTTTGATTTTTGTAGATCTAAGTTTTAATCATTTTTGGATTTTGCATGGTTTGATCTACTTTAGTTGGATTTTATGGATTTTTGATGCTTCCATGTGGAAGAGCATTCAGTTTCACCCAAGTTGGAACTTTGGAAATCTGGATTTGGAGTTCGGATGGCCAAGTTATGATGCTTTGAAGCTTGGGTTCAGCCATGGTATTCTTGCTGTTTGGAGAAGACAGTGAGCAGTGTGCCGAGCTGCTTAGCTTACGCACACTGAATGCAGCCTTGAGTACGCTTCCTGTTGGAAGCGTGTCTCTCCTTGAGCTTGCGTGATTTTTCACGCAGCTCTCTCCTTGAGCTTGCGTGATTTTTCACGCAGCTCTCTCCTTGAGCTTGCGTGACTTTTCACGCAGCTCTCTCCTTGAGCTTGCGTGATTTTTCACGCAGCTCTCTCCTTGAGCTTGCGTGATTTTTTACGCAGATCTCCCCTTGAGCCTGCGTGACTTTTCACGCACGCTGCCTTGAGTGAGCCTGCGTGACTTTTCATCCTTTGAGCGTGCGTGCTTTTGTGCGTACGCTTTTGATATTTTATCAGATATTATATGCCCATTTTATATCCTTACGCCTTTTGTCCCGAGCATGATATGAGCACTAATGTGACCCCGAAGAACAAAGTGTTCCTACCCGATACCTGTACCTGAATGTCCCAGTTCTTGTTCATGCTCGACAAATGACTCGTAACTCCACGTGGCATATTTGCAATGATGCATTACACTAAGGAGGGTAGTACATGTTGACATACTGATTGACATGGATCCTCTTTGGGGTACTCGTACTAAAGTACGACTTTAGGGGGATAATCATGCAGGCCACAGCATGTGAGTCTAAGATTTCACCTAGGGTTAAATTAGGCAACTAAACATACTAGATGCATGGGGAGGGCAAAATCCCGAGATCGTATTACACCAGCCGCCTTGAGATATTGTCTCGACGCGCCGGCTGGTCTCCACGGATACTGTGTCTTCTGCAACGAGTGGATGACTGCATCCGATTAATTCCTGCTATATATTATATGTCTTGGCAAGGTGGCCTTACGAGGGACCTGTGCTCAATGACACCTGTCTACGCGAACCCCTGGGTTGGCTAGCCTTGCTGGAAAGATACGATCTGAGAATTTTCTAATAACATGACGTGGGGATAACCTCGTCCCACTAGAAACTCGTAGACTTGATTGGCCGTGAAAATGACTTGCTTGTATCCTATTACCTTCCGTGAATAACTGAGGGAAGCGGACTGTCATGGTACGTGATCCAACCCATGTTCTTGTTTGATTGTTGGGTTGGTTATCGTGCTATGACCGGCTGTGGACCGAAGTTATGAACGGAAGACTTATTATGGTTATGAAGTGCTACTTCTGTGAATGACCGAGGAACATGGTCTATCGTGGTACAGGATCCAACCCATGTTCTTGTTTGATTGTTGGGTTGGTTATTGTGCTGCGATAGGCTATCGACCGAAGTCACGATCAGGAGATTTTATTGTTTATACCCTTTTAAATTATGTAAAAGTTATAGAGTACGACACGTCCCGACTCCATGCGGCACCTTTTGTCCTTGTTTGGTTGTAAGGGTGCCATATGGGTTCGAGGATGTTGCGCTACCCTATAATAGTAGCATAATTATTACTATTTTAAATCATTTTATTAACTGGGTTTTTAATCTTAACTCTTGTGCCCCTTTGGCGGTACTTGCTATTCGGGGCTGACCCCGCTGGTTTTGTTTTGGCCAGATCTCGTAGCAGAGTCCGAGGACACGATCTTCCTCCCTGATATCCCTGGTGCATATTAGGAGCATGGCGGTTCGGGGACTCGAGTGGGTTTCTTCTCCACCACTCCTGCTTATATTTTGTGCGACCTTTAGCCACCGGCACCTGTTAGCCGGATTACATGATATTTTGTGTTAGTACATAATTGTAATTAAACAGACTGCAGCTGTGTATAATTTTGTACTTCTGACTCTCTGAGATAGCTAAATTATAAAGCTAGTCTCTCATGACCATTTTGATGAAGCGTCGGGGACGCCTTACTGCTTTATCTTTAATGTTCATTTAATTGCTGATGTGACTTGATTGATTGAGACATAGAACTCTGTGGGACCATAGGAGACTTGATTGTAGCATGTACCCCCTAGTCTCTCGACAGCCACGATCGCCGTATGATGTTACGTACCTCATATGGAGTAGCTGGCCTAGTCCGTCTCCGTATTTCGGTACTAGGGCGTGACAAGGTTTTAGTGGTGGCCCATGCAGGTCTGATTTTCAGACTTGTGGGGTATTGCGAATTATTAGGAGTCTCAATCAAAACTTGTTCCCCTTGAAATTCTGATTCAAATTCTCTGTCCTTGCCTTGATCTCTAACCTGACTTGCATCCTCGAAATCTTCCTCGTTCGGACTTGATAATCTTATATCTTTCTCTATAGGGGCGCTTCATTCTCAGTAGCGGGTGAGGCCCGTAAGGAAGAGCAGCAAGAGCATGGCTCGACTGGGCGCCAGCAGGGGAGAGAACCTTCCCCAGGACAGACACGAGCAGAAATGGAACCAGAGGCAGTGCAGCCGCCGGTTATTGAAACTCCTGCAGCACCAGCAGCGACAGCAGTACCAGACGCCGTAGCACTCCTGGAGATCATCCGGGGGTTTTTTGTCACTAACCAACAGCAACAGACTCGGCAGCAGGAGCAGAACGTGTTGCTGAACCAAGGGATTCAGTTAGCTCTTGAGAGGAGTGTCGGGGCTGACTCGGGAGCATCAGGAAGGTTTCGTCGCTTGAACCCGAGGTATTTTGATGGCACGGAGGATGCCATCACTGCGGATGCCTGGATTCAAGACATCGAAGCCATTCTTGTGGCAGCCAAGGTTCCAGATGATGAGAAGGTTGATCAGGTCAAACTGGTACTTCAGGATCTTGCCCGCGACTGGTGGGCATCAGAAGAAGTTGGTGCAAGACGCCCTGTTCGTTGGACCACCTTCAGTGACAGATTCAAGGCCCAAGTATTTTGGCGTAGTAGCTCGATATGAACTCCAGCAGAAGTTTATCAGTCTCAAGCAAGCAGGCAAGACCGTAGATGGGTATGCAGCAGAGTTCTGCAGATTATGCCGTTTCGCACCAGCAATGGTGGCAACGGAGCCAGAGAAGGCTATGAGGTTCCAGCAGGGACTTCATTTGGAACTATTACAGCTTGTGGAAGGACACGACTACCAGACGTTTGACGCTGTTTTGACGGCCGCTCGGAGGCACGAGCTTACCCAGCAGAGGTTGGCATCGAGGACAGGAGGTCAGAAGATATCTCATTCCCAGGTTGGGGGAGGAGCAATGCAGCGAACATCGGCACCAGCATCCGGTGTACATATTCATGATGCAGGAGCACCGCGGAGGATGGCCGTGTCAACTAATACAGCGCCAGTTCGGCACCAGCAGCCGAGGAACCAACAACAGCGTCAGGGAGCACCCCAGGGCTGTACATTCTGTGGGAAGGCAGGGCACACGAGGGAGGTGTGCCGGTCAACGAATGGCTTATGCTTGAGGTGTGGTAGTTCAGACCACCGTATCTCCACTTGTCCTGTGATGCAGAGGCCAGGAGGGCCAGCTCAGCAGTTTCCAGCATTGCCAGCTCCGGTGGCAACCCCGAGTGGAGGGCCAGTATTAGCAGTAAGGCCCCTAGCCCAGCGTCTACCAACGCAGGCTCAGATGTTCCGCCAGGCACAGGAAGCCGAAGGCCCTCAGAGGCAGCAGCAACATGGTCGAGGAAGGCCGCAACAAGGAGCTCAGCGGGGCCAGGGACAGGCTCTCACATTATCCTTGGGAGAGGCTCTAGCATCTAGTGACGTGGTGGCAGGTAAAATTCTCGTCACCTCATTTTCCGCTGTAGCATTATTTGATTCAGGCGCTACTCATTCATTCATCTCTGCACAATATGCAACACGGATTGGATTAGAGTTTGAGGCATTGCCGGAGAGGATGGATATACTCACCGGCAATGGGCTCGTAGAAGTTAGCAGAGTGCGCTTTTCATGTCCGGTGGAGGTGTGTGGGCATTTACTGCCCGCATCATTGATTGAATTCCCTATGGGGAATTTTGATATCGTTCTTGGCATGGACTGGTTGAGAGACAGTCATACGATAATTGATTGCAGAGGAGGTAGGGTCATATTCAGCGTTCCTGGGATGGAGCAGTTCATCTTTACTCGAACCTTGAAGAATCAGGTCGGAGGCGTCATCTCAGCAGCAGTGTCAGAGCCAGGACAGATTCCGAGAGTGGGCGAAGATTTTCTCGACGTCTTCCCTGATGAGCTCCCAGGGATACCCCCAGTCAGAGAGGTAGAATTTAGCATTGAGTTGAACCCCGAAACGAGGCCTATTGCAGACAGAGTTTACAGAATGTCGCCGTCAGAACAGGATAAGTTGTATCAACATGAAGAAGAGTTGAAGTCTAAGGGATTCATCCGAGACAGTAAATCGCCCTGGGTCGTGCCAGTGATTCTAGTTCCCAAGAAGGATGGGTCGACAAGGATGTGCATCGACTACCGCAAGCTGAATGCAGTAACAGTGAAGAATAAGTACCCACTACCAAGGATTGATGACCTGTTTGACCAGTTGAGCAAGGCCAGCATCTTTTCCAAGATCGATCTTCGGTCAGGATACTATCAAGTAAGAGTCCGGGAGCAAGACATACCGAAGACAGCATTTAGATCTAGATATGGGCATTATGAGTTTTTAGTAATGCCCTTTGGACTAACCAACGCCCCCGCAGTATTCATGGATTTAATGAACCGCATCTTTCTGCCGTATTTGGATAAATTTGTGGTGGTATTCATAGATGACATTCTTATCTATTCCAGCAGTGAAGAGGAGCATGAGAAACATCTTAGGACTGTCTTACAGACATTGAGGGAGCATCAACTTTATGCGAAGCTCGACAAGTGTGAATTCTGGTTAGATCACATTTCGTTCCTGGGGCATGTAATTTCTGGGGCAGGAGTGTCAGTGGATCCGAAGAAGATTGAGGCCGTAGAGCATTGGCCAGTCCCGAGAACGGTAACAGAAGTGCGAAGTTTCTTAGGATTAGCTAGTTACTACAGAAGGTTCGTGGCGGACTTTGCCAAGATCTCTGCGCCCTTAACGCGTTTGACGCACAAGGACGTGGAGTTTGTTTGGTCAGCTAGCTGTCAGGCATCATTTGAAAAATTGAAGAAGAGATTGACCTCAGCCCCGATCTTGACGCTTCCAGTAGGAGCGGGAGGCTTTACAGTATACTGTGACGCATCTGGGAAGGGTCTTGGATGTGTATTGATGCAGCACGGAAAGGTGATAGCATATGCGTTCCGACAGCTTCGAGACCATGAGAAGAATTACCCGACTCACGATTTGGAGTTAGCAGCCGTGGTGTTTTCACTCAAGTTGTGGAGGCATTATTTATACGGAGATCGGGTAGAGATCTATACTGATCATAAGAGTTTGAAATACGTATTCACGCAGCGAGATTTGAACATGAGGCAAAGAAGATGGTTAGAACTACTGAAGGACTTTGACTTAGATCTTCAGTATCATCCAGGCAAGACGAATGTAGTTGCAGATGCACTGAGTAGGAGAGACAGTGCCTTTATCTTGACCTCGCAGAAGCATATTTTAGAAGACCTTCAGAGTATGGGAATCGAAGTAGTCTTGCCAAGGGATATAGGAAGAATGACCAGTATGCAGATTCAGTCAACCTTAGTAGAGAGGGTAAGGGCAGCACAAGCAGGAGATCCACAGATTCAGAAGTTGCGGTCGGAGTGTGAATCAGGCCGTAGGAAGGAGTTAGTAATTCATGAAGATGGTACGCTCAGGTTTGGAAACAGACTCTGTGTACCGAGTGGAGACCTTCGGCGAGAAGTTATGTCCGAAGCTCATAGTTCTATTTACTCCATTTATCCAGGAGGAACGAAAATGTATCGAGATATCAGGCAGTACTTTTGGTAGAATGGCATGAAAAGAGAGATAGCGAGATTTGTATCCAAGTATCTGGTATGTCAGCAGGTGAAAGCCGAGCAGCAGAGACCAGCAGGGTTGCTACAGCCGCTTCCTATCCCAGAATGGAAATGGGAGCACATCACGATGGATTTTGTGACCGGTTTACCTAGATCCCCGACTGGTAAGAATACAGTCTGGGTAATAGTAGATCGACACACAAAGGTCGCTCATTTTCTTCCCTTCCGAGTTGGACAGACTACTGAGCAGTTAGCAAAAATATACATGAAGCAGATAGTAAGGCAGCACGGTGTTCCAGTTAGTATAGTATCAGATCGGGATACGCGGTTTACTTCCCATTTTTGGCGGAGCTTACACCAAAGTTTGGGAACCAAGTTAAGATTCAGTATTGCTTATCATCCACAAACTGACGGGCAATCAGAAAGAACCATTCAGACGTTAGAAGATATGCTACGAGCGTGTACCTTGGATTTTGGCGGATCTTGGGAGGATCACCTTCATCTAGTGGAGTTCTCCTATAACAACAGCTATCAGGCTAGCATTCAGATGGCCCCGTTCGAAGCATTGTACGGAAGGAAGTGCAGGTCCCCTTTGGCATGGAATGACGTCGGAGAACGAAAGTTGTTGGGACCAGAGATGATCATGCAGACTGTGGAGATAGTTAAGTTGGTCAGAGAGCGCCTTCGAGTTGCACAGGACCGACATCGTCATTGGGCAGATCAGCATCGTAGGCCTCTAGAGTTCAGAGTTGGCGACCAAGTGTTTCTGCAGATTTCGCCTACTCGGGGTATCATCAGATTTGGAACCCGAGGAAAGCTTAGTCCAAGATACGTTGGTCCTTTTAAGATTCTCACTCGGGTAGGTGATGTGGCTTATCGACTTGCCCTTCCGCCTTCGTTAACTGGCATACATGATGTGTTTTATGTGTCCCAATTACGTGGGTATGTCCCAGATTCGAGTCATGTCCTCGATCATTCCGAGTTAGTCGTTGGTACCAATCTAACTTACGAGGAACAACCCGTATCTATTTTAGACCGGCGAGAGAAGGTACTCAAGAATCGGACGATAAGCCTTGTCCGTGTTTCTTGGAACCATCACTCTTCGGGAGAGTCAACCTGGGAGCGCGAGGACGAGATCAGATCTCGGTATCCGCATTTGTTTGACTAATAAGGTATATTTTTGCACCTTATTGACACGATTCCATGCTTATCTGCACCTGCTTGTTTTGCACTTTGTGATGTATGGTAATAACTGCTATGATAGTTAACTTGTATATGATTGTGCCTTGCTTGCCCTGATTTCACTATCTTGTCTTGGCTGGAATTTCGAGGACGAAATTTTTCTAAGAAGGGTAGAGATGTCACTCCCCAATCCTGGAATACGTATTTTAATACGTAAACCGATAAATTATATTTACCTTGAATTTATACGATATTTATTATGCAGTATTTCTTCATGCATTTTCCAAAAATATTCGACAAAATATTATTTCCTAATTTATTTTCTGCATTTGGGCCTACAGTTTTAGCTCATTTGGGTAACCTATTCTTGGTTCACCAATGGTTCATCATGAACCCTTTGGTTCATCATGAACCCATGGGTTCAAGATTCTATATAATAACTCATCTCCTTCTCTCTCCTTTCATTTACTTCCTCTCATTTATTTCCTCCACCAACCAAGACAAGTACCAACTTGCTCAAGAGATGGATCCATAATTTTGTCAATAATTTCTTACAAAACTATTTGCCAAAACATGTTCTTCTCCTCAATCTATACTAGTTTAGAACTTAGAAATTTCCATTTTGAAGCTTTGATTTTTGTAGATCTAAGTTTTAATCATTTTCGGATTTTGCATGGTTTGATCTACTTTAGTTGGATTTTATGGGTTTTTAATGCTTCCATGTGGAAGAGCATTCAGTTTCACCCAAGTTAGAACTTTGAAAATCTGGATTTGGAGTTCGGATGGCCAAGTTATGATGCTTTGAAGCTTGGGTTCAGCCATGGTGTTCTTGCTGTTTGGAGAAGACAGTGAGCAGTGTGCCGAGCTGCTTAGCTTACGCACACTGAACGCAGCCTTGAGTACGCTTCCTGTTGGAAGCGGGTCTCTCCTTGAGCTTGCGTGATTTTTCACGCAGCTCTCTCCTTGAGCTTGCGTGATTTTTCACGCAACTCTCTCCTTGAGCTTGCGTGATTTTCACGCAGCTCTCTCCTTGAGCTTGCGTGACTTTTCACGCAGCTCTCTCCTTGAGCTTGCGTGACTTTTCACGCAGCTCTCTCCTTGAGCTTGCGTGATTTTTCACGCAGCTCTCTCCTTGAGCTTGCGTGATTTTTCACGCAGATCTTCCTTGAGCCTGCGTGACTTTTTACACACGCTGCCTTGAGTGAGCCTGCGTGACTTTTCACCCTTTGAGCGTGCGTGCTTTTGTGCGTACGCTTTTGATATTTTATCAGATATTATATGCCCATTTTATATCCTTACGCCTTTTGTCCCGAGCATGATATGAGCACTAATGTGACCCCGAAGAACAAAGTGTTCCTACCCGATACCTGTACCTGAATGTTCCAGTTCTTGTTCATGCTCGACAAATGACTCGTAACTCCACGTGGCGTATTTGCAATGATGCATTACACTAAGGAGGGTAGTACATGTTGACATACTGATTGACATGGATCCTCTTTGGGGTACTCGTACTAAAGTACGACTTTAGGGGGATAATCATGCAGGCCACAGCATGTGAGTCCAAGATTTCATCTAGGGTTAAATTATGCAACTAAACATACTAGATGCATGGGGAGGGCAAAATCCCGAGATCGTGTTACACCAGCTGCCTTGAGATATTGTCTCGACGCGCCGGCTGGTCTCCACGGATACTGTGTCTTCTGCAACGAGTGGATGACTGCATCCGATTAATTCCTGCTATATATTATATGTCTTGGCAAGGTGGCCTTACGAGGGACCTGTGCTCAATGACACCTGTCTACGCGAACCCCTGGGTTGGCTAGCCTTGCTGGAAAGATACGATCTGAGGATTTTCTAATAACATGACGTGGGGATAACCTCGTTCCACTAGAAACTCGTAGACTTGATTGGCCGTGAAAACGACTTGCTTGTATCCTATTACCTTCCGTGAATAACTGAGGGAAGCGGACTGTCATGGTACGTGATCCAACCCATGTTCTTGTTTGATTGTTGGGTTGGTTATCGTGCTATGACCGGCTGTGGACCGAAGTTATGAACGGAAGACTTATTATGGTTATGAAGTGCTACTTCTGTGAATGACCGAGGAACATGGTCTATCGTGGTACAGGATCCAACCCATGTTCTTGTTTGATTGTTGGGTTGGTTATTGTGCTGCGATAGGCTATCGACCGAAGTCACGATCAGGAGATTTTATTGTTTATACCCTTTTAAATTATGTAAAAGTTATAGAGTACGACACGTCCCGACTCCATGCGGCACCTTTTGTCCTTGTTTGGTTGTAAGGGTGCCATATGGGTTCGAGGATGTTGCGCTACCCTATAATAGTAGCATAAGTATTACTATTTTAAATCATTCTATTAACTGGGTTTTTAATCTTAACTCTTGTGCCCCTTTGACGGTACTTGCTATTCGGGGCTGACCCCGCTGGTTTTGTTTTGGCCAGATCTCGTAGCAGAGCCGGAGGACACGATCTTCCTCCCTGATATCCATGGTGCATACTAGGAGCATGGCGGTTCGGGAACTCGAGTGGGTTTCTTCTCCACCACTCCTGCTTATATTTTGTGCGGCCTTTAGCCACCGGCACCTGTTAGCCGGATTACATGATATTTTGTGTCAGTACATAATTGTAATTAAACAGACTTCAGCTGTGTATAATTTTGTACTTCTGACTCTCTGAGATAGCTAAATTATAAAGTTAGTCTCTCATGACCATTTTGATGAAACGTCGGGGACGCCTTACTGCTTTATCTTTAATGTTCATTTAATTGCTGATGTGACTTGATTGATTGAGACATAGAACTCTGTGGGACCATAGGAGACTTGATTGTAGCATGTACCCCCTAGTCTCTCGACAGCCACGATCGTCGTATGACGTTACGTACCTCATATGGAGTAGCTGGCCTAGTCCGTCTCCGTATTTCGGTACTGGGGCGTGACAGCGGACGTCGGCTGCCGGAGGAGCTCGGGTCGCCGAAATCGGCTAGGGCACGATTTGGGGAAAAATTCTTGGGATTTGAGTATGGATGATAGAGAGGAGAGGGGTTAATATAGGGAAGAACCTTGGGGGTTTCGGAAGAGGAAGCGAGGAGTCTCCGCAGTTTGGGAGCCGAGGGAGTTGGCCGTTTCGTTGAAGGGGAAGGGCTCGGCCATGAATGATAGGGAAATGAGAAGTCCACGTTTTAGAAAGCAAAGGAGCTTCTTTCCTTTGCTGGTGAAAAATAAAAGATAGAGAAAAACTTTAATGAGTTATAAATAATTTAAGAAGAAAAGGAATCTTTTCTTTTTACTAAGGAAAAATATCCATATATATATATATATATATATATATATATATATATATATATATATATATATATACTAACATATTTATTTCGAAAAAAATCGAAATTTTGGGTTCGGTTTCCAAGATGGGTTTAGGACAGGTTAGAACAGGTTAGGCCCAATAATCAAATTCCAGGTTTAATAATATTTCTAAAAAAATATGTTTTCCTGAAATAATAATTAATAGTTTAGCAAATAAATTATACAATAAAATATTTTACGGGTTTGACCAACAATAAAATTCCAAAAATAATAATAATTTGAAAAAAAACTAACTGGCAAACACATATTAATTAAAAATGTAACTGAAAAATTGCGGGTTTCACAACCTTCCCTCCTTAGAAAATTTCGTACTCGAAATTTAAGTTTTTAACCTCTGCTAATAAATTCTAAAATTCCATGAGTCACATCACTAAAATTTTAGTTCAATAACATATCGTATCAAACCCAACCAATTTATATTTCTTGATTAACATTTCAAAACTCATCCACGAAATTCGAATTTGAACAATAATCCACAGATCCTATTCTTCATTTTTTTTCAACTCAATAAATAATAACTATTTATGCCAAAACTCAAAATCACAAATATCCTCAACTCCTCGAAATTTGGTTTTCCGCAAAATTTTAAATTTTTGAATCAAATCCAATCCTTAAACGTTAAATTTAAATTCAATGCTCCAAACAAACTTTAATTTTCAATCTTCAAATACAACCTTTAAATTTATATCTTGTAATATAATGATAATCTTCTTAAAAATCAAATTCAATCATACTACATCCCTCAAGACTTGTGATTTTACAAAATCGTCAATGTGCCATATCAATTCTTCAACTCTTTTATTTAAATAAATTTTATCCTTAAACTTTAATCCTACAAAGCTTCCACTTTCCAACTTAGAAAATATCAAATTTAAAATTTTACTCATCAATTCCAATTCTAGTAAGAAATCAAATCATAAGATCAAAATCTTTAATGCTAATCCACAATTTTTTTTTTATCCTCACATTCAAGTTTTTTTTAAGCTAATTAAAATTGAAATCCAAATATGCCATTTCTTGTATCCAAAAATTAACATCTTCAAACATCAATTGGTGACTCGATCATAAAATCAAATCAAATCCTCAGTTAATATTTTTTTTTTTACTAATGTTAATTCGATGAATAAGTTTTTCTCCTCATTCAAATAAAAATAATTTCCTCAAAAGTCAAAATTCAATCTTGGTCACGTAATGCTCGTCTCCAAAAATATATAGAACTTCCACAGATTTGATTTCCTCTTTAACCTAAGTTCATCCATCTCTATTTCAAAATCCAAATTCAAACATCAAAAGATTCAAACACAAACTTCTCAAAGATTTAAATCTAATCATGGCTACTCTCCTTTAATAAAGCGCAAGATGATCATCTCAATATAATTATCCTGCCACGAGGATCTATAAAATAGTTTTAAAAATACCATAAATTTTTAAATAATTCGACAAACGAATATATCAAAAAAAAAACTTACTGTTATTTCACAAATCAAATTCCTACATAAAATAAATGAGGGAAAAAATAATCATACTTCAAAAACTTTGATAACCTTTAAATGAGATCCTTAAATCAAAATTTTACTTTCAAAACTAAAATCATCATGTTTCATATATATCTCATATCTAGAGACAACTAATTTAAAACTCGAAGCCACATCACCAAAATTTATTTAAATCCTCTAATCTTTCAATTTCTACTCGACATGATATTCTTCCCTCAACTGGTAGATTTTATATTCAATCAATTACATCTTCGAAAATATTTAATCAAAACTCCTTGTGGCTTATCATTACAAAAATTGTTCTCCTTAAAATCAAAAGTGTCAACTCTTGAAAGTCAATATAAAATTTAATTCTAAGATATATATGATATTATTACTCAAATAAGATCTTTTCCTTTATTAATTTTCACTAAACTCAAGTTCACATTATCGGGTGCAATATTCTCAAATTTTTTTTTAATTTTTATTGGCACCCTTCTATTCATACAATTCGTCATCCTCAATTATTTACAATTTAAGTCCAATATTTTTTTTTTTTGATTATCCTTTATAGTTAATTCACCATGCACCTTCCTAGAGTGCATCTCTATGCCTAACATTGACATCCTTTAATGTCAAACTATTCACAAACTTTCCTCGATACTAATCACCATTGTACATTTTAACTCATGTATATCTTATATATCATGCACTCTAAAAATCCAAGCTATAAAAATGTTCTAGGTTTACTTCATAAGACAAAATCAGATTCGAGGCATGATTGCTAAATGTCAAGATAAAATTGTAAACATGTTTAGAATCTTCTAGATAGAGTTTAGAATATTTTGTTGTGATCAAAATCATGAATAAACTTCGAGGTATAATTTAAATAATCATAACGAGTTTAAAGTTCTAAACATGATAGAAAATGTAGATGACTGTTCTTCTGAGATCAAGGATTTATCAAAATATGTGTTTGCGATTCAAGATACTGGGACTAAAAATCAAGAGGAGTATCTGTTCTCCGATTTCAAAGATGAATCGATCAACCTTGATTTGAATAATTGAGTCAAACACTAGATAAGATAGAAGCATCACTGCTTCAGATTAAGTAAGAAAAACCAATGATAATATTCCCAACAAATCACTCAGGGAATACAAAAATATTTTGAGAAGAATAATTTCATAACTAAGGAAAGTTGAAAATGTGAGAGAAGGTAAGTCTCATTGATTCAAGGAAATTAAATTAAAATTGTCTAGTAACGCCAAGAAATTAAATAGCTTTGGGACAGCTAAAAATCTCCTTGACTTAAGAAAATTTAACAATAGAATGGATTAAAAAATGTGATCAATTTTCTGAGTGTTCTTGCTTCATGATTATAGAAGCTTTCTAGGCCTTGATTTGATCAAGAAATTGCATAGAGAGTAGGATTTTTTTTTTAAGATGAGCGGAGGAAGTCAACATATGAGAATATTCTCGGTCTTTGGAATAACTCAGGAGATAACAATCAATATTGAAATTGAAAATAACCCCTTTAAGAGAATCATGAACTAAACTAATTCTTCTGGTAATAATTGACCTTGAGGTTTAAATGGTCCCAGAAGAATTTTGATTCAGGATTGATTCCGAGAAAGTTAATTGGAAAGGAGATCAAAGCAAAAGGTTGGATAATGGTTGTAGATATATATTGGGTAGATAAGAATTTATCAGGGTTGCTAAGAGAATTCGAAATTCTACATAGCGAACGAATCAAGATTTCAATTAGAGGTAGAGAAGTAATGAAGAATTCGAAATTTAGGTTTGATAAAGAAGAAGAAGACCAAAGAATTCAATCTTATTCCAAAAAGAATATGAATCCTAAGGTAGACTAGAACCTGGAAATTATGGAAGGAAATCATCTCGAAAGTCATGGGACACTCAAAGGTACAATCAGCCTAATCTAGATAAGCTTTAGGTATAAACACAAACAAGGTATCCTACGAATCTATAAGCAGGCAAAAATAGATATTTAAGTAAATAATTTTCGGCCCTATAATGTAACATGGTGTATATCATCTAAGTGTTCTAGTTATTTCTAAAGTCTGTTTTCCTAAAGTCTCAACTATCCCTAGGTCAAGTTACAGAACTGCGCGATGGTCTAGACTAAGTTGACTAGACCAATTTACAGATCTGACCTGCATGGGCCACCACTAAAAACATGTCTCGACCCGGTCCCAATTTCTTAGGTCGAATCGGATCATGCCCAGCCTGCACCGTTGTTGAGACGGCGGCAGTAAGCTGTATTCAGTAGTGAAGCATATGCAGATAAAATTCTAACGAATATAAAAAAAATCTTTTATTCAATTTAAAATTTCTGAAATACAACAACTACATTTGATACATTGGTTACTAAATAAATTACTATCCAGCTCTACTGATCTTGGGTTCCAGGTTCTGCGGGAACATGCATCAGATCTTCGATGACGCAATCACCTAAAAATGTTGTCTCCAGTCAGGAGAGAGCAAAGTACAATTCATGATAATCCAACAATTGAAATAATAATAGAGTTATGCACTTTTAAACAATTTGAAATAAATATTTTTTCAGCAGTTAAAACATTGTGATGTGAATAGGCAATGAATACGACCGGCTTGGGTTGTACAGTTGTATCCTATTGATACGATATGGCTTACACAGATGTACAGTTGTAAGCTAACATAGTCAGTATACTATTTTGGATGTGGTCATACTCATTACACTACTTCCCCAGTACCCAACAGTTAAACAGTCAATGCTCTTAGAGAGAGTTCCGTGTTGCTTCGCGGTTTAAACTTGCAATAAAACTATTACTAAATAATTGTAAACTACCACAAAATGTACTTGCCTTGGTTTTATTGACTGAATTGAGATGTCTGAACCGAAGAAGATGTCAAGTATGTTCTTGAAATCCTACAATTTGAAAATTCTATCTTAGAACCCATGTTGTACCATATCTAGTTGAAATCTCTAGAACAAAACCTTAGTCAAATTTTAGTTTTATTTACAACTCTACTTAGAACGCTTATCGAGGTGAGTTATTATCTTATGAAGAAAAGTCAATTTAACTTTTTATTGGAAAAATCGTAATTTTCCAATTATTTGATAAAACTTTGTATTTCATTATATTATATTAAAAATAATATTTTTCTTTAATTGAGGAAAAACATGAAATTTGTTTAAATAATAACTTGTAATTTTTTCTAATTTATTTAATGTGAGAAAATAATATTGATTTTCTATAAAATAATTATTTTACTATTTTTACGTGTTTACGCCAACCACAATCAGAAAAGAATAAAAACTATACTAGCTTACAAAACCACAGAAAGTAAATAAAAACTGGGCTTATGCCCTTACAGACCATTTTACATGAATTAAAATAAGAAGAAAACTTTTGTTAGTCTCTAAAAATTATCCTACAATTGAATTACAAAATTAAAAATAATAATTTAAATTAAATTGAATTAATTTACGAGTCTCAGATATTGGTCAAATCGTCAAAAATAACTAATGCCACAACGTCCGGAAATCCCGGTTTCGTTTGCATTTCGCTAGGGGCCCATTGACCGATACGGTCGTCGCCCAAAAATCTATTTTATAAAATATTTCCAAAAACCGATTTGAAATCTATTTATATAATTTTATAAAAATTTCGGCAGTATTCCCTCTATTTTCGGGATAACCCAAAACTGGGAAAATGTGCCACAACCACCAATCACAAGTCCCATACCAGGGAAACCCAATTTTCAACCAGAAAATAATAATATCCAAACCCGAAAATAATATCCACAGCACGTTTCCGAAATTCGGAAAATCGAAATAAAACTCGGAAAACCCGAAATGAACTTCGGAAAACCGAAACAAAATCGAATTTACCACATCTTAAAGAACCAGCATACGAACAATCGAAAAGTCCAATTTAAACCAAGAATTCCCAGAACTATTTTTCGAGTGATTCTCGAAAAAGTCCGAACCAACAGAAACTCAGAAAGCAAACCGAAACCAACAGAACCTATCCGAAAGGGTTTCGGAAAGCCCAGAATTGTCTCGTCTATAATTTACAGAATTCTCGGGGGAATTTGTGGACCAAAATTCATCATAGACTGAAAAATGGAAACGGGACAACGGAAATATACCAGAAATTGCTCGGCTAGAGCTCTCAGGTAAAATTTTAGAGAAAAAGAACTCCGTGGACACGGAACGATCCAGGAACACACAAACAACGGGATCGGGGTCACGTGAAACCCAAAATCAGCGGATCAAAAACGGCAGGGGGTCGACGGCTCTAGGGCGGACGCGGACAGGGGCTCGTGGCCGGAGGAGCGCGCTCAGGAACAGCGCTGGCGGGCAGAGGGGCGCCGACCGGGGAGGCCGGGGGAGCAGCGCCGGAGGTGGAGCCGCACGGGAGACAGCACCGGAGACGCGCGCGGGTGGCCGGGCTGGGGAAACCGGCGGGCGGCGCAGAGGCCGGAGGGTAGCCGGCATGGAGTCGGGCGGAGCCGCGCGGGGTCGGGGCTGCGCCTGGGTGGGCGGACGTCGGCTGCCGGAGGAGCTCGGGTCGCCGGAATCGGCTAGGGCACGATTTGGGAAAAAATTCTTGGGATTTGAGTATGGATGATAGAGAGGAGAGGGGTTAATATAGGGAAGAACCTTGGGGGTTTCGGAAGAGGAAGCGAGGAGTCTCCGCAGTTTGGGAGCCGAGGGAGTTGGCCGTTTCGTTGAAGGGGAAGGGCTCGGCCATGAATGAGAGGGAAATGAGAAGTCCACGTTTTAGAAAGCAAAGGAGCTTCTTTTCTTTGCTGGTGAAAAATAAAAGATAGAGAAAAACTTTAATGAGTTATAAATAATTTAAAAAGAAAAGATTCCTTTTCTTTTTACTAAGGAAAAATATCCATATGTATATATATATATATATATATATATATATATATATATATATATATATATATATACTAACAGATTTATTTCGAAAAAAATCGAAATTTTGGGTTCGGTTTCCAAGATGGGTTTAGGACAGGTCAGAACAGGTTAGGCCCAATAATCAAATTCCAGGTTTAATAATATTTCTAAAAAAAATATGTTTTCCTGAAATAATAATAATTAATAATTTAGCAAATAAATTATACAATAAAATTTTTTACGGGTTTGACCAACAATAAAATTCCAGAAATAATAATAATTTAAAAAAACTAACTGGCAAACACATATTAATTAAAAATGTAACTGGAAAATTACGGATTTCACAGTGATTTTCGGGCGACGACCGTATCGGTCAATGGGCCCTTAGCGAAATGCAAACGAAACCGGCATTGTTTCGGACGTTGAGGCATTAGCTGTTTTGACTATTGGACCAAAGTCTGAGACTCGAAATTAATTTAATTACTAGTTTTATTTTGTGATTAATTTGTAGGGTAATTTTTGGAGACTAACAAATATTTTTCTTCTTATTTAAATTTATGTAAAAAGGTCTATAAAGGGCATAAGCCCAGCTTTTATTTACTTTATGTGGTTTTGTAATAAGTTAGTGTAGTTTTTATTTCTTTTCTGGTTTGTGGTTGGCGTAAACACGTAAAAAAAATAGTAAAATAATTATTTTATAGAAAATCAGTATTATTTTCTCCCATTAAATAAATTAGAAAAAATTACAAGTTATTATTTAAACAAATTTCACGTTTTTCCTCATTTAAAGAAAGAAAATATTATTTTTAAATATAATATAATGAAATACAAAGTTTTATCAAATAAATTGGAAAATACGATTTTTACCAATAAATAGTTAAATTGACTTTTCTTCGTAAGTTAGAAACTCACATCGATAAACGTGTTCTGGTAGAGTTTGTAAATAATCTAAAACCAGATTAGGACAAATACTAGAAATTGTAAATAGCACACCTAGATATAGATTGAATATTGGTGCTAAATCAGGAATTCTCAATTGTAGGGTTTCGAGAATTATATTAGCATCATTCCGGAATCAACGTCGAATCCAGTCATAACAAGGCATGTACATTTTTTTGGTAGTTTACAATTATATAGTATTCGTTTTATTGCAAGTTTAAACCACGTTGCAACATGGAACTCTCTCTGAGAGCATTGACTGATTGACTGTTGGATACTGGAGGAGTAGTGTAATGAGTATGACCACATCCAAAATAGTATACTGACTGTGTTAGCTTACCCCTCACACACATGGGGATAAGCCATATCGTATCAATAGGATACAACTGTACAACCCAATCCGGTCATATTTATTGCCTATTCACATTACAATGTTTTAACTGCTGGAAAACTATTTATTTTAAATTGTTTAAAAGTGCATAACTCTATTATTATTTCAATTGTTGGATTATCATGAATTATACTTTGCTTCCTCCTGACTGGAGACAACATTTTTAGGTGATTGAGTCGTTGAAGATCTGATGCCTGTTCCCGCAGAACCTGGAACCCAAGAACAGTAGAGCTGGATAGTAATTTATTTAGTAACCAATGTATCAAATGTAGTTGTTGTAATTAATAGTTGTTGTATTTCAGAAATTTTAAATTGAATAAAAGATTTTATATTCGTTAGAATTTTATCTGCATATGTTTCACTACTGAATACAGCTTACTGCCGCCGTCTCAACAACGGTGCAGGCTGGGCATGATCCGATTCGACCCAAGAAATTGGGACCGGGTCGTGACATATTTTTAGTGGTGGCCCATGCAGGTCAGATCTGTAAATTGGTCTAGTCAACTTAGTCTAGACCATCGCGCAGTAACTTGACCTAGGGATAGTTGAGACTTTAGGAAAACAGATTTTAGAAACAACTAGAACACTTAGATGATATACACCATGTTACATTATAGGGCCGAAAAATTATTTACTTAAATATCTATTTTTGCCTGCTTATAGATTCGTAGGATACCTTGTTTGTGTTCGTACCTAAACCTTATCTAGATTAGGCAGATTGTACCTTTGAGTGTCCCATGACTTTCGAGATTATTTTCCTACCATAATTTTCAGGTTCTAGTATACCTTAGAATTCATATTCTTTTTGGAATAAGATTGAATTCTTTGGTCTTCTTCTTCTTTATCAAACCTAAATTTCGAATTTTTCATTACTTCTCTACCTTTAATTGAAATCTTGATTCGTTCGCTATGTAGAATTTCGAATTCTCTTAGCAACCCTGATAAATTCTTATCTACCCAATATATATATATCTACAACCATTATCCAACCTTTTGCCTTGATCTCCTTTCCAATTGACTAACTTTTTCGGAATCAATCCTGAATCAAAATTCTTCTGGGATCATTTAAACCATAAATGTCAATTATTACCAGAAGAATTAGTTCAGTTCATGATTCTCCTAAATGAGTTATTTTCAATTTCAATATTGTTATCTCCTATGTTTTTTTTCCAAAAACCGAGAATATTTTCATATGTTGACTTCCTCCTGTCATCTTAAAACCCTACTCTCTCTATGCAATTTCTTGATCAAATCAAGGCCTAGAAAGCTTCTATGATCATGAAGCAGGAACGGTCAGAAAATTGATCACATTTTTTAATCCATTCTATTATTAAATTTCCTTTAGTCATGAAAATTTTGAGCTGTCCCAAAGCTATTTAATTTCTTGGCGTTACTAGACAATTTCAATTTGATTTCCTTGAATCAATAAAACTTACCTTCTCTCAAATTTCCAACTTTCCTTAGTTATGGAATTATTCTTCTCAAAATAATTTTCTGTATTCCCTGAGTGATTTGTCAGGAAAATTTTCATTGGTTTTTCTTACTTAATCTGAATATGTGATGCTTCTATCTTATCTAGTGTTTGACTCAATTATTTCAAATCAAGGTTGATCGTTTCATCTTTGGAAAAGAAAATCGGAGAACATATACTCCTCTTGATTTTAGTCCCAGTCCCTTGAATCTCAAACACATATTTTGATAAATTCCTTGATCTCAGAAGAACAGACATCTATATTTTCTATCATGTTTAGAACTTTAAACTCGTTTGAATTTTTGAAATTCCTCTGAAATTCACATGGACAAAGCTGAGAAAATATTTAGCAACCTAACATGACTCCGCACATTTACGTGATAGTCATTTATATGAATTATGGAAAACTGCAAGTTTACTGCAGCTAGTTGTGCACTGGCGAGGCATAAACTCTAAGTTGAAATAATGACAGGTAATCTTTAGGTTTCCAAATATTATTGAGACTTTTTTCTATGTTTGCTTAGCCATGAAATGAATAAAGTTGGAAGATTACTCGGTAAACTAAATTATTCAAGTTATGGAGTCAAAAATTCATTGCAGTCAGGTGCACACTGGCGAGGCATGAATTTGAAACAAAGTGACTTGAAAATAGTGGTTTTCGAATATTAATAAGACTATATTCATATCTGTAGTGCCCCGTCCCTACATCGTGCCCCGTACTTGTCTACGGGGTGCGCGAGAAAGGAACACAGTCGCTATCGATTCGGTCGGGACCGATAGGTCGGGACCGGCCGAGTCGATCGAACGGGAACGGTTGAATTAAGACCCATTCCTCGTTATGGAATGTCTTCTTCGGAACCAAGTCCCATATTCAGCGGGTTGCGCCTCGAGGATTGGCTCTGCGGCTGAGTCGGGAGAGACCTCCCGTTGCTCTGCTTTTCACACCGCTTGCGTTGGTTTTGGCTTTATTTTCTGAATGCGTTTTCGAGAATATTTTCGATGGTTTTTATGGCTTGCATTTCGAACTCGCATTTCCTATCGAACTCCTTGAATAATACAGTGTTCTAATCGGTTGCTTGTGCGATTTCAGGTAATCGCGTAGGCGACGTCTAGCGCGACCAACAAGTTCTCTCGCCGAAGTAAACTCAAGGTGAGTGGCTGACCCTTCTCTTCTCGACCCTCTTCTTAGGCAAAAATCGATAGTGTTGTTGCGAATGAAAGAACAAATGCTAGGGCACGAGCACGGAAAAAAGGATGGAATTTTCAAAGAGAATGTAGGCTATGTCTTAATTAACTAAAAAGGAAAATATCTTCATACGGTTATGGACAACTTGTCGACAAGGCAATAGTTTCCTCGAGCGGCAACCCGAGGCCACGGGACCGTTTCGGCCTAGGAGAAAACAGGGTATAGTCGTGCATAAGGTTTCAGCACAGGTTAAGCGGGGACTTGCAACGGAGCTAGCTACTTGCGTTGAAAGGATCCCGATTAACAAAACTATACGTCCAGGATGGCTTGTGATGCCAGTGACCAATCACACGTAATGTTGCACTTGGTATGGAAATAATAACAATTGACAGGGAAGAACATGGTAAGTTTTATAAGGCGCGACGCGGTCCGCCGGGGGTAAGTTCTGATGTAAATTACATTATGTTTGTCATTTCTCGCTTGAAATTCATTAGGATGGTTAGAAACATTCATACTCTAAGTCATATAAACTCAACAACCAAATGAGAGCTTGGAGCTTAACTTGCCACGCACCAGTACAAAGTGTAATGTACTGATCCTCGCTCTCCACGCAGGTACCCCGAACTACGAAGGGCGTGCCACTTGAAAGCTCAAGGCGAAGTGAACCCTTTTGAAGCCTCGTCCGCGTGTAAAGGCTTGTTTCTGGATTTCCTTTTGAAGAAGAACCCGCACTCAGTCCAAAAGAAGATGGCGGCTCGACTCGCCTCGATAGCAGGTGGAAAGATGTTATATTTTGCTTGTAAAAAGGGGGATGTAATGTATGGAACGACTATCTCATCGGCGTTCATTTTGTAAGTCGAGTCATGTTGTAGCCCGCGCGGCAATGATTGTAAAGGAGTCTATGTAAAGTTTTATTATCATCAATGAAAAAGTCTATTTCTATTCCAAATGTGTCATTCAATTTCTCTGCGTACTCTAACTTGATGTTGTGTTTCGGATAACCTTATGACTATGCCTTGTGCGATCGCAACTTAGGTTCGCACGGCATCACGCCCGGGGGACGACTATCGATTCTACGGAATCGGGGCGTGACATAATGGTATCAGAGCACGGCTTTACATCCTTTGGCCTCGCGTCTAGAGTCCCAAACCTTTGACCTCGCATCGATGAGATAAGTTGTTCCATACAATGAGTCCGTAATATTTTGTGACTGATGCGTTTGCCTTCGTATCGCAGAAGTGACGGAACCCACGGCCGAGCAAGAACAGAGCGCTTCAAGCGGCTCTAGTAGTTCGCATCGTCCGCAGGCCGGACCTTCTAACGATACCATCGAAAGGATGCTGCGCATGATGGAGGCGCAGCGAAACCAGTCCGAGAATAACCGACATCAACAAGTAGAGGAACGACAGGCCCAGTTCGAAGCTCGCTTCGAAGCTCGCTTTGATGCACATGCCAAACTTCAGCAAAAGTAGTTAGATACCCTGCAGCAGATCGTACAGACAATGGCGGCCAACGGGAATTCTACGACTACGCCTACCATCACCGTGCCGGCGATCCAACCCATTGATGTCGACACGGAGGATCCCGAGCGTCAACCAGCGGCACCGAAAAAGTACAACTTTGAAGTGTCAGAATTCAAGAAAGCGTGCCGTACTTCCTTCAGCGGTACCGAGGGTCCCTCCATAGCGATCGACTGGTTGGAAGAGCTGGAAGACCACTTCGAGCTGCTCGGCATTGATGAATCCAAGCAAGTCGCCTGCGCACAACTTCAACTACGGTTGAACGCGCACGACTGGTGGGCCGTGCGCAAGCGAGCGATCCGACCGGACAACACTACCGCGCTGATCTCTTGGGCCACGTTCCGCAAAGCTTTCAAAGTCCAGTACCTTCCGTCAGCCGTTCGTCAAGCGAAGGAAAATGAATTCATGCAGTTGAAGCAAGGGAGCAGGACGGTGGAGCAGTACGCCGCAGAATTCAATAAGTTATCTAAGTTTGCTGGCCAGTTTCTGCCTACTGAAGAGTGTCGTGTGCGACGGTTCGAAGTGGGTCTGCGATACTCTATTGGTGCGCATGTCGGGGTCCTGGAGTACAAGACCGTGGGCGAGGCTCTGAATCACGCCCTCCGCCTTGAGAAACTACACCCTTCCGGTGCTGACGACGTTGTGCGCCACTCAAATCACAAACGTCCTAGCTATACGGGAGGCAACAACCACGCATCAAAGCGTCCGAACCATGGCGGTCACCAGGGACATAACTCAACACCGCAATGTGCCAAATGCGGTTCCATTGGGCATGAGGCGAGCCAGTGCCTTGTCGCCGAGGGGGGATGCTTCTTTTGCGGACAAAAGGGTCACTATAAACAAGATTGCCCCCGAAGAGGGAATCGTAGCGCCCCGCCACAACACCGTCAAGAGAATCGAGGACAGGCGCCCCGCCCCCCTCAGCCCACTCAACCCGAAAACCAAGCCCGACGCCCTAATGCACAGGGGCGTGTCTTTGCTCTGACTCGAGACGAGGCGTACGCTTGCGACACTGTTGTGACAGGTATATTGAATTTCAATAATGTACCTGCTCGTGTGTTATTTGATTCAGGCGCCTCGCATACTTTCATATCGGCGGACTTCGCCGCCGAGCACAAATTTTCTGTAATATCGTTAGACCTTGATCTTAGCATAAGTATGCCTTCGGGCGTGCCACTACTCACAAACTTAGCCTGCGGGGGAGGAACCATATGTATAGGGGGTCAAAAGATCGGTCTTGATGCGATAGTTCTAGACATGAAGGACTTCGACATCATACTGGGTATGGATTGGCTCGGTTCGTGCAACGCAACCATAGACTGTGCTGAAAAGAAAGTCACATTCCGCATACCTGGAGTGCCTGAATTCTGCTACTCATGTGGTGAGGCGTCGCCGACCTGCATGGTGATCTCCGCAATATCTGCTCGACGGATGCTGCATTCCGGGTGCGAAGGCTATCTAGCTTTCGTTCGAGACATGCAATAGGATGGTGCAAACGCGGGAGAGACCGACGTTGTGGCAGAATTCCCAGACGTGTTCCCGGACGAGCTACCTGGCATGCCGCCCGATCGAGAAATAGAGTTCACCATCGACACATTCCCCGACACCCGTCCGATCTTGAAGGCCCCGTACAGAATGGCTCCTGCAGAATTGAAAGAATTGAAGGCACAACTTCAGGAATTGCTCGACAGAGGGTTTATCCGTCCGAGTGTCTCGCCGTGGGGTGCGCCCGTGCTGTTCGTAAAGAAGAAGGATGGATCGATGCGACTCTGCATCGACTATCGGGAATTGAATGAAGCCACCGTCCGAAACAAATACCCCCTGCCCCGCATCGACGACTTGTTCGACCAGCTCCAAGGTGCAACCGTGTTTTCGAAGATTGATCTGCGATCGGGTTATCACCAACTCAAGGTCAAGCTAGATGACGTACCGAAGTCTGCCTTCCGCACTCGTTATGGCCACTACGAGTTCTTGGTAATGCCGTTCGGTCTGACCAACGCCCCTGCCGTCTTCATGGATCTAATGAATCGGGTGTTCCGTCCGTTCGTTGACAAGTTCGTAGTAGTCTTCATCGATGACATCCTCGTCTACTCGAAGGATCGAGCGCAACATGCAGAGCATCTGCGGACGGTACTCCAAACCCTTCGAGAGAATCAGTTGTATGCGAAAATGAGCAAGTGCGAGTTCTGGCTGGACAGCGTCTCATTCCTTGGGCACATCATCTCCGCCGCGGGCATCGCAGTCGATCCGAAGAAAGTCGAGGCAGTTGCTGATTGGAAACGGCCCGCATCAGTTGGCAAAATTCGAAGCTTCCTAGGCTTGGCGGGATACTACCGACGCTTCGTGAAGGACTTCGCGAAGATTGCATCGCCGTTGACTCGCCTCACCCAGAAAGGAGTCGCATTCAAGTGGTCAGACGACTGTGAAGCTTCCTTCCAGGAGCTCAAACAACGGCTCGTTTCGGCCCCGATACTTGCTCTTCCTGAAGGGACGGAGGGATTTCAAATCTTCAGCGATGCTTCTGGCCAGGGCTTGGGGTGTGTGCTCATGCAGCGGGATAAGGTGATATCTTTTGCTTTCCGGCAGTTGAAGCCGCACGAGAAGAACTACCCCACGCACGACCTAGAACTAGCGGCAATTGTGTTCGCGTTGAAGCTGTGGCGTCACTATCTCTATGGCGTGGCGTACATGATTTATACGGACCACAAAAGCCTCAAGTATCTCTTCACCCAGAAAGAACTGAATTTGCGGCAGAGGCGATGGCTCGAACTAATCAAAGACTATGACTTATCAATCGACTACACGCCGGGCAAGGGAAATGTGGTCGCGGATGCGCTGAGCCGAAAGTACTTAGCTTCATTATGCATCAACAATCAACTGCTGCGCGACTTGGAAGGAATGGGCATCGAGCTCCGAGTTCGTTTCAGAGACGTGAAGCTGGCACAACTACGGGTGGAACCGAGCCTACTGGAGAGGATCAAGTCTGCACAGAAGGACGACCCCTACCTGGAGAAGATGCGGAAGCTGATATCGACAGGGAAAGCGTCCGACTTTACAGAGGACGAGTCGGGAGTGTTGCGCGTGAAGGGACGGCTATGCGTACCAGACGACGTAGAACTTAGAAAGGAGATAATGACGGAGGCGCACTATGCAAAATATTCCTTGCATCCTGGCAGCACCAAGATGTATAAGGACCTTCGTATTGTCTTTTGGTGGCACGGCATGAAGAGGGACGTAGCGCTCTTTGTGTCAAAATGTATGGCCTATCAGCAAGTCAAAGCCGAGCACCAGCGACCGGGCGGGGAGATGCAGAACCTCGCCATTCCAGAGTGGAAATGGGATCACATCACTATGGACTTCGTTGTTGGCTTGCCGAGGACGCCGCGAGGAAACGACGCCATCTGGGTCATCGTCGATCGACTAACCAAGTCAGCGTACTTTATCGCCATCAAAGTTACTTGGAGCGTCGACCGCCTTGCTCAGATATACCTTAATAAAATAGTTCGGCTGCACGGGGTCCCAGTTACTATCGTCTCGGATCGGGATGGGCGGTTCATAGCGCGCTTCTGGAGTAGTCTACATTCAGCACTGGGGACCAAGTTGAAGTTCAGCTCAGCTTATCATCCTCAGACTGACGGCCAAACAGAGCGGATGAACCAAATTCTCGAAGACATGTTGCGACTCTGTGCGATCGACTTGAAGTCAAGTTGGGACGTCCATCTACCGCTGGCCGAGTTTGTATACAACAACAGCTATCAGTCCAGCATCCAAATGGCACCGTATGAAGCTTTGTACGGCCGGAAGTGTAGATCGCCCATTTGCTGGGATGAAGTCGGGAAACGGCAGATACTTGGTCCGGAGCTGGTGGAGCAGACTGTGCAGAAGGTCAAGTTGATACGAGAAAGATTGAAGATAGCACAAAGCCGGCAGAAAAGCTATGCCGACACGCACTGACGCCCCCTCGAGTTCTCGGAAGGCGACCATGTATTCCTGAAGGTGATGCCTATGCGTGGAGTATCCCGGTTCGATGCGAAAGGAAAGTTGAGCCCAAGATTTGTTGGCCCGTTCGAAATATTGAAGCGAGTCGCCCCGGTAGCTTACCAAATCGCCTTGCCGCCTGCATTGTCAGAGGTACATGACGTCTTCCACGTCTCACAATTGCGGAAGTACGTGCACAATTCGGGGCATGTGGTAGATTTGGGTAAGCTGGACCTGAAGGCGGACTTATCATATGTCGAAGAGCCGGTGCAAATCTTGGAGCGCAAGGATAAACTTTTCCGCAACCGTGCTATTCCACTAGTCCGCGTCCTCTGGAGAAACCATTCCGTCGAGGAGTCGACTTGGGAGCTTGAGTCAGAAATGAAGGAGAAGTTCCCTTCATTGTTCTCGTAGAGGTAGGTTCTATTTTAAGTTTCGAGGACAAAACTTTTTCTTAGTTGGTTATGGTGTAGTGCCCCGTCCCTACATCGTGCCCCGTACTTGTCCACGGGATGTGCGAGAAAGGAACACTGTCGCTATCGATTCGGTCGGGACCGATAGGTCGGGACCGGCCGAGTCGATCGAACGGAAACGGTTGAATTAAGACCCATTCCTCGTTATGGAATGTCTTCTTCGGAACCAAGTCCCATATTCAGCGGGTTGTGCCTCGAGGATTGGCTCTGCGGATGAGTCGGGAGAGACCTCCCGTTGCTCTGCTTTTCACGCCGCTTGCGTTGGTTTTGGCTTTGTTTTCTGAATATGTTTTCGAGAATGTTTTCGATGGTTTTTATGGCTTGCATTTCGAACTCGCATTTCCTATCGAACTCCTTGAATAATACAGTGTTCTAATCGGTTGCTTGTGCGATTTCAGGTAATCGCGTAGGCGACGTCTAGCGCGACCAACAAGTTCTCTCGCCGAAGTAAACTCAAGGTGAGTGGCTGACCCTTCTCTTCTCGACCCTCTTCTTAGGCAAAAATCGATAGTGTTGTTGCGAATGAAAGAACAAATGCTAGGGCACGAGCACGGGAAAAAGGATGGAGTTTTCAAAGAGAATGTAGGCTATGTCTTAATTAACTAAAAAGGAAAATGTCTTCACACGGTTATGGACAACTTGTCGACAAGGCGATAGTTTCCTCGAGCGGCAACCCGAGGCCACGGGACCGTTTTGGCCTAGGAGGAAACAGGGTATAGTCGTGCATAAGGTTTCAGCACAGGTTAAGCGGGGACTTACAACGGAGCTAGCTACTTGCGTTGAAAGGATCCCGATTAAAAAAACTATACGTCCAGGATGGCTTGTGATGCCAGTGACCAATCACACGTAATGTTGCACTTGGTATAGAAATGATAACAATTGACAGGGAAGAACATGGTAAGTTTCATAAGGCGCGACGCGGTCCGCCGGGGGTAAGTTCTGATGTAAATTACATTATGCTTGTCATTTCTCACTTGAAATTCATTAGGATGGTTAGAAACATTCATACTCTAAGTCATATAAACTCAACAACCAAATGAGAGCTTGGAGCTTAACTTGCCACGCACCAGTACAAAGTGTAATGTACTGATCCTCGCTCTCCACGCAGGTACCCCGAACTACGAAGGGCGTGCCACTTGAAAGCTCAAGGCGAAGTGAACCCTTTTGAAGCCTCGTCCGCGTGTAAAGGCTTGTTTCTGGATTTCCTTTTGAAGAAGAACCCGCACTCAGTCCAAAAGAAGATGGCGGCTCGACTCGCCTCGATAGCAGGTGGAAAGATGTTATATTTTGCTTGTAAAAAGGGAGATGTAATGTATGGAACGACTATCTCATCTGCGTTCATTTTGTAAGTCGAGTCATGTTGTAGCCCGCGCGGCAATGATTGTAAAGGAGTCTATGTAAAGTTTTATTATCATCAATGAAAAAGTCTATTTCTATTCCAAATGTGTCATTCAATTTCTCTGCGTACTCTAACTTGATGTTGTGTTTCGGATAACCTTATGACTATGCCTTGTGCGATCGCAACTTAGGTTCGCACGACATCACGCCCGGGGGACGACTATCGATTCTACAGAATCGGGGCGTGACAATATCATGGTTATCTCCAATCATTCCGAGGATTTGTATTCTAGCATTTGCTCCCACTTCCAGAAATATTCTATCGGCTTATATTCTTGTCATGGCTATTTTTAATCACCCTCACCATCTTAAAATCGTACAACTTGTTGATTCTTTATGAGTCACAAACTCCTATACCTCATATCAGTTTGAATTAAAAATTGTCCCTCATTTCGGAAAATTACATTATCATTTGTTTCTCAAATAAATTGATGTCGTATTTTATGACCTTTCTATTTTATTTGATCTCATTTTAAAACTTTAAACTCGTTATGATTATTATACCTCGATGTTTACTCATGATTTTGATCACAACAAAATATTCTAAACTCTATCTAAAAGATTCTAAACATGTTTACTTTTTATCTTTATATTTAGCAATCATGCCTCGAATCTGATTATGCCTGATGAATTAAATTGGAACGATCTATTGAAGGAACTTATGGAGTACATGAATTATGAGATAAATATGAAACACTCGTGATTGAACTTAAACCTAGGAAGGGATAAATTAATGATGTGAATGTTAAGCAAATGGACAGTGTGGATTAGAGGTAGTTAAATGATAAGTATGGAGATGCACTATATGAAGATGCATGATGAATAAGGAAAGGGACAATCAAAACAAGAAACTATGGAGTTAAGATGTAACTAATTAAGGTTGTAAACGTACAAAAGATTACAAATCAGAAACCATAGATAGAAAATTTGTAAATAATACAAGGTGGGAAGATTTTAATAAGATTTTTACAGAGAAATGTTTAGTCAAATGATAAGTAAAATCAAGATGAAGGATTTGAGCTTAAGCATGATAATTAAATTTTGTTGAGATTTCGGGATCAAATATGGAAAATGAGGATTTAGAATCAAGATATACACATGTTGATGAAAATGGACATCTAAATAAATTACGGAGTGATCACGTATGGGTAAGGAATGATAAATTTCTCTAATCACGACAAATTGGAGTATGATTCTAAAATATGATATTGGGTTACCGAGACTTGATACTAAAGTATTAAGACAAAACGAAGTGTATAAAATCATAGAGTTAAATTTTGTATATATTAGCAAACTAAAGAAAGTATAGTATATATTGGAGGAAATATTATATGTGTTTAGTATGAAAAATGTGGAAGACCAAATTTTCAAGATCATGACGGTAATTGACAATTCAGGAATGAAAACAGAAATTCATAATTGTGGTTAGTGACTATGTTTCTAAGGAGGGAAGAAAATTATCTCGTAATAGTGGATAAAATTGATGGACATATTGCACTAGATTGATCTGTTATGAGATAGTAGTCCAGTTAGGCATGAGGCTACTGAGGAAGAATACTTAGACTGGTTGAGGCATGATTGCATGATTGTACTCCTAACCCTGCCTTAATTTCGAGGACGAAATTTTCTAAGGAGGGAAGGTTGTGAAACCCGTAAATTTTCCAGTTCATTAATTGAATAAATTAGCTAAATATAAATCATTTGTTAATTTAGAAAATATATTTTTCTTTTTTTGAAGTTTAGACAAAAACCCGTAATTTTAATTAGATAAATTTTTAGCGTTAATAATTATTATTTATAGTTAAATTAAAAATTATTATTTTCAAAATAAATAAAAATTGGATTTTTGTTGGTCCTGACCCGTCCCGAAACCATATATATATAAATATTATTAATCATGGAATTTTTGAAGGTTGGACCAGACCGTCCCGAACTTGTCCTGGACCCGTCTCGATCCATTTTGAAATTGGATCCAAACTCGATTTTATCCTTGGGTCCATTAATTTATAATTATAAGTTTAATTCTAATCTTATTATTTAAAAATTATTTCCCTTTTAAAACTTTTGTTTAAAACTTGCATTTATTTAAACTCTAACTCTCAAAATACTTTAACTCACTTTTCTCTCTATATCAATCTTCTTCTAAGGCTTCTGGAGAATGAAACCTTTTCATTTTCCTTCTCAAACGTTGCAATGGCCAAGCCATTCCCCCCCGAGACTCTCGGTTGACCCCTCGGCTCCCTAACGTCGACTCCTCCTTCAATCTTCCGAAAACCCCAAAATTTTCCTATATAAAACCCATCTCTTTCTCCAATCTTTCCACCACTCTCCCAAACCCACTTCCCAAAATTTCCCCAAAGCCCTAACCCGAGCCCTAGACGACCGGCCGCATTATTCCGGCGACTCTCGGCCGACCGAGCGGCTCCGCCCACCCCGGCGACCTTCCGCCGGCAACCCCTCCGTCTGAGCGCGCCCCCGCTGCCCGCACGGCTTTCCCCGAGCCGACCGCCTCCCTCCGGCGTTCCACCCAACGCCGCCTCCGCCTCCACCGTTGGATCCAGATCCTTGGGCCCCGATCTGTCCTCTTCGACGACCTCAAGCTTTGTCGGCTCTGTCCCAGCGGTTCCGTTTTAGAGCCGTTTTCGTACGACGATCTTCGGGACCCGATCTGCTGTTCCCATGTTCTCGTGCGTGCTGTTATGAGTCGATTCCGCTGTCTACGCAGATTTTTCCTTCTTTATTTCACCTGAGAGCTCTAGCCGAGCAACAAGGTATAATTTCGTTGCCAGTTTCTATTTTTATAGTCTATGATGAGATTTGGTCCCCGATTCCGTTCCAGGAATTCGGATTCGGTACGTTTCGATTTTGGAATTTCCGGAATCATGTTCTGTGATGTTGTTTTCCTTTGATTTTCATATAATTTCTAAATTCGAAATTTTCGAACATTTGTTGGATAGGTTCTGAGATTTTTGGCATCTTTAGTTAGTAATGTTAGAGCTTCTATTTTCCGAAGTCCATTTCGAAAGAAGTTCTGGCTTGACGTTTTTGTGTTGTGGTTTGGAAATATTGGTTCTGAGTGAATAATTCTTCTGTTGGTTTTGGTTCTGGGAGTTTTCGGAATTTCCGAGTTTCATTTCGGTTTTTCGAATTTTGGAAACGTGCTGTGGATATTATTTTCGGGTTTTGGATATTATTATTATTTTCTGGTTGGAAATTGGGTTTCCCTGGTATTGGACTTGTATTTGGTGTTTGTAGCACATTTTTCCAGTTTTGGGTTATCCCGAAAATAGAGGGAATGCTGCCGAAATTTTATAAAATTTATAAAAGAATATTTTTAAATCAGTTTTCAAAAATATTTTTATAAAGTGATTTTCGGGCGACGACCGTATCGGTCAATGGGCCCTTAGCGAAATGCAAACGAAACCGGCATTGTTCTGGACGTTGAGGCATTAGCTATTTTGACTATTGGACCAAAGTCTGAGACTCGAAATTAATTTAATTTAATTTAATTACTAGTTTTATTTTGTGATTAATTTGTAGGATAATTTTTGGAGACTAACAAATATTTTTCTTCTTATTTAAATTTATGTAAAAAGGTCTGTAAAGGGCATAAGCCTAGCTTTTATTTACTTTCTATGGTTTTGTAATAAGTTAGTGTAGTTTTTATTTCTTTTCTGGTTTGTGGTTGGCATAAACACGTAAAAAAATAGTAAAATAATTATTTTATAGAAAATCAGTATTATTTTCGCACATTAAATAAATTAGAAAAAATTACAAGTTATTATTTAAAAAAAATTCACGTTTTTCCTCATTTAAAGAAACAAATATTATTTTTAAATATAATATAATGAAATACAAAGTTTTATCAAATAAATTGGAAAATACGATTTTTCCCAATAAAAAGTTAAATTGACTTTTCTTCGTAAGTTAAAAACTCACATCGATAAACGTGTTCTGGTAGAGTTTGTAAATAATCTAAAATCGGATTAGGACAAATACTAGAAATTGTAACTAGCACACCTAGATATAGATTGAATATTGGTGCTAAATCAGGAATTCTCAATTGTAGGGTTTCGAGGATTATATTAGCATCATTCCGGAATCAACGTCGAATCCAGTCATAAACAAGGCAAGTACATTTTGTGGTAGTTTACAATTATTTAGTAATCATTTTATTGCAAGTCTAAACCACGATGCAACACGGAACTCTCTCTGAGAGCATTGACTGATTGAGTGTTGGGTACTGGAGGAGTAGTGTAATGAGTATGACCACATCCAAAGTAGTATACTGACTGTGTTAGCTTACCCCTTATACACACGGGGATAAGCCATATCGTATCAATAGGATACAACTGTACAACCCAATCCGGTCATATTCATTGCCTATTCACATCACAATGTTTTAACTGCTGGAAAACTATTTATTTCAAATTGTTTAAAAGTGCATAACTCTATTATTATTTCAATTGTTGGATTATCATGAATTGTACTTTGCTTCCTCCTGACTGGAGACAATATTTTTAGGTGATTGAGTCGTTGAAGATCTGATGCCTGTTCCCGCAGAACCTGGAACCCAAGAACAGTAGAGCTGGATAGTAATTTATTTAGTAACCAATGTATCAAATGTAGTTGTTGTAATTGATAGTTGTTGTATTTCAGAAATTTTAAATTGAATAAAAGATTTTATATTCGTTAGAATTTTATCTGCATATGTTTCACTACTGAATACAGCTTACTGCCGCCGTCTCAACAACGGTGCAGGCTGGGCATGATCCGATTCGACCCAAGAAATTGGGACCGGGTCGTGACAACCTTTTACCCTCTCTCTTCCCAAAACCTCCACTTCTTCTCCACCACCTTTATCTTGCCCATTTCCAGTAAAACCTTAGATTCCTTTCCAATATTGTTCCCAATTTAGAGATTGTACCCAAAGGCTCCTCACAAACAAGGTACAAACCCTAATACTTATTGTATTTGATTGATACTATTATTTGTTAAAATTAACTAGGAGGAGTAGGGTTTACCAGTATGCCAAGGCATGAAAATAAACCATTCTCTTCTTCCCCTTCTCGTAAATTTTCACGACATGAAAATTAACTAGGACTGCTGAAAATTTTGGCAGTCCTAATAGTATGTAGGAATACAACAAGTCCATTTTAGAATTGCCAAAATTTCTGACAGTCCTACAAACTATCAGGACTGTCAGAAATTTTGGCAGTCCTAAAATGAAATTTCAATATTTGTTTATTAAGTTGAAATATTTTTTAATTTATAGTTGCGATCCGAAGAAGAAGGATCTTGACGCCGATCCTAAAAGAAAATGCCCTACCGCATCTTTTTCTATCAAATATCGCCATCAAATAAATCTTGCCATCAAAGACAGCCAATAGTTGGAACATAGAACTTGTGGTCGTCGCTACAAAAGAGATTATTCTTGTTACAAAGTATGCAAAGGTGAGAATTTATCCATATTTCTGTCGTTCTTTGTTTAACAGGACATAACCGGAATATGGATAAACTCTCACATTTGCATACTTTGAGACAAGAACAATCTCTTTTGCAGTGTCGAATGCAAGTTGTATATTCTCGACAAGTACTAGAACAAATCGTTGCTACAGTTTCTCTTCTCATCTTTTGAAGTACCAAAATTTCGATCGCTCGGTGATTACCTTATAATTTAGAGTAGGTGAAAAGGTGAAGTCCGACATGAACCGACACCAAATGAAGACCGATATCTCAATCGTTTGGTTTTGTGAAACTTTGATTTATCAAATTGTAATATATTAAATTATCAAATTGTTGTAATACTTTTGAACGGAACCCATGTAATATGCTAAATTTTGTATTAGTTGCATCCGGGCAATATGATTGTAATCCTTTGTCAATATTAGTTGTTTCTTTCCTTAAACACATACTAGTATTGTCTTATGGTAATACTAGATTCTTATCGTCCTAAATAAAATTTTTGAGATTATTTGAAATGTGATGTTATTAAACTCTACTTGTATGATTGTTGAATCTATTGTGGTGTTGAAATGAACGAGTGTCAATGTCATATTGCTTATCATATTGCCGTATCATTTTGCATATTATATTGTCGTATTTGTGTTTGTGACTTATATTACCGTATGATATAGTGTAATATATTGTCTACTGCTAGAATCGTCAATTTTTTTGACAGTTCTATAATAGATTTGTTGTACAGAAATGATCACTGTTACCCATTTCACTACTTAACCCTCCTCCACTCTTAACATTCAAAAAAAAATGTCATTTTAATATACAACTTTTCAAATATGAATCATGATTTATAGCTGTCAATAAAGTCCAAAAAAAAAAGGCCACCCTGATGCATGTATGCTCCTGCTTATGTAGGTCTGAAGAGGCTAAAGCGACGCGCTCAAGCCGTCAAACAAATGCAAACAGTTGAAAACTTTTAAGGCATTGGTATGCCGATTGAGGGCCAAGGAGTGGACTATATGGGAAATGAGGAACCCAAGAGGATTGAATAACTGAGTAACGAGGCACATCTGCAAACAAAGTATTTCAATTTTTATGAGCTAAATATAATATAGAACTGTTGGGATTTTTAAATTTTTTGACAGCCCTAAAATGGACTTAATGTACAACAAATTTAAACTAGGACTATAAAAAATTTTGAGAGTCCTACATACTTCTAGGACTACCAATTTTTTTTGACAGTCCTAAAATGGACTTGCTGTACAGCAAGTCCAAACTAGGATTGTCAAAAAATTTGACAGTCCTAGATACTGCTAGGACTGCCAAATTTTTTTGACAGTCAAACCAATTGGAAGGACATCATCGTCTCTATCGCGACTGTGGACGAATTTTTGAAGTTCGTAACCCTAAAATGGATTCAAAACTTCGAAAATTCGTCTAAAATGAATAGTAAATCAAATTTTATTTACTAAAGATGAAATTTAGGCATGAACATGAATTGAGAGAGATTTGAAAGAGAAAATGTTTAGGATTTTTGGAGGGAGAAGGGAAGAAGAGAGAAAGGAAAAAAAAATTGACTTATATACCAACATTTGGGCTAGTCCTGAGTAATTTTTCTATTGCAAACTGGTAAATAAAAAAAATGGGACTAGCCCTGATTAAAGAATGAAGTGTCCTTATAATTTGCTCTAATTAATCATTCTAATTATATAATAAAATAAATATATTATTTTAAATAATAATTAATTATCTTAACTAAATTAGAGCAATAGTAATAGTAAATATATTGTCATAACTAGAGCAATAGTAAATAGTAAATACTAAATACTAAATAATGAGTTTAAAAAATCAACATAATTACTAAATACTAGGGGTTAAACTAAAATATGTTGGAATAAATTATATACAACGAAACAAGTGAGAATAAATTATATATGTTGATTACCCAACATATGTTGGAATAAATTATATACAACTAAAATATTTGATACAGAGTTTTAAACTAAAATATGTTGGAATAAATTATATACAACTAAACTTTGATACAGATTTTAAAAAAATCAACTCAACATAATTACCCACATCTAGGGGTTAAACTTTGATACAACCACTATATGATAAGTGGGCCACCCCTCTATATGTATACTTACATGATTTACAAAGAAATAGGATGAGCCCACTTGTCATACAGTGGCTGTATCAAATTTTTGATACAACAATCTATATGAAAGTTTTCTCCCACAGAGGATGATAAGAATTTGTTTGGGCTCAAGGGCTCGTCTGGTTTGTGGAAAGAAAACGGAATCAATTCCTTAGTTTTCTTTACTTTGAAAAATTATAATTTCCATCAAAAAAAATTTGGTATTTAAAAATGTCAAGAAAATTGGAAAAGAAAATGAATACTTAGGTGGAAAAGTGAATATCATTTTCTCTCCTAATATTTTTTCATTGTAAATCACTTTTCTTTTCTCAATTTCTTAGGCACTCAAACATATAATGACTTTTCTTTTCCAACCTCGTGATTTTGCACACTAAACAAAGCAATGCAGGAGACGGAAATGTTTGAACTTTTCTCCTCACTTTTCAAAATGAACCAAAGAGTTCATTTCTAACCAAAATCTGAATTAATGTCATTTTCATCTAGACTTCCACATTTCCAAACAAATTCTGAGGGGAAAAAAAGTATAAAAAAAAATTCATACACTTTTTTGTCCTATATTAGAAGACAAACATATTCTTTTAGGCAAAAAATTTAGAGGAACAAGATGAGTTCTTAATTTTTAAAACTAGGCAATGAACAACCATTGGATTACATGTATACCCTTGTTGTGGCTTTGAGTTTCATGTGGCCTTATTTTGGTCCACATGTCAGGTGACTAGTTTCAGTTGACTTGAGAGATTAGATGTAGCATCATGTATACCCTTGTTGTGGCTTTGAGTTTCATGTGGCCTTATTTTGGTCCACATGTCAGGTGACTAGTTTCAGTTGACTTGAGAGATTAGATGTAGCATAATAGTGGAGAAAATTTGTTGTTCCCAAACCTTTTATATCAAATACGTTCTTTCTAATATAAAAATATGAATCTCAAATAGTGGGATATATATTTTTATACCAAGAGAAAATATGTTGGGTATACAGATTTTAAAAACAGCATATATGATAGTGTTGGCATATATGGAAGCTATTGCATGCATATATAGCACTCTTTATGCCAACTGGATGAACAAACCACCTTCGCTATTTAGAAAGAAAATGATGGACACATTATATTTTCTATTGCAACTTCAGAACAGTAAGCCGATTATTCTTGATTTAACACATTCATATTTAACGAATTCAGAAAGAAGCAATGATTCATAAGACCAGTTTGTAATCATAGTACATAACTCTGGTTAAACTCCAGTTTGAAACAAATTAAGTAGATGGAGCAAAATGGAGACGGAAATATTTTCTGTTTGATAGTTATTTACACATAAACATCTGCAATAATAAAAAAAACTTAAAAAAACTTTTTTTTTCTTGATCACAACTGTGTATGATCACATCTAAGTAGTCACCGGTGTTAAAAAATAAAAAGTAGAAAAAAAAAAAAGTATATATATATATATATATATATATATATATATATATATATATATATATATATATATATATTTGAAGCAATGTGTACTTATAGCGAACTCGCCTCCACCGAGGCTCTAACTCCCGACCACTTGGGCCGCATGCATCTCTCTTAACCACTAGACTAGAGGTCATTTGCATATATATATATATATATATATATATATATATATATATATATATATATATATATATATATGCAAATGACCTCTAGTCTAGTGGTTAAGAGAGCCTCGGTGGAGGCGAGTTCAACACAAGTACCCATTGCTTCAAAAAAAAAAATAAAAATAAAATATATATATATATATATATATATATATATATATATATATATATATATATATATATATAGGGGAGAGATATTGCACCAAACTTATTGTATCAATTATTGTACCAAACAATCTCAACCACACATTTATTTCAATCATGTGGTTATAAAGCATGCTGACGTGGCAACAACTTTATGGAATGCTTTATAATCACATGATAGAAATAAATGTGTGGTTGAGATTGTTTGGTGCAACAATTGATGCAATAAGTTTGGTGCAATATCTCTTCCCATATATATATATATATATATATATATATATATATATATATATATATATATATATATATATATAAAATAATAATAATAATAATAATAATAATAAATAGAAAATAAGAATAAAATAAAAGATTAAAAAAACATGATTATGGGAATGTCATGTAACTCTAATGATTGTAACCGTGATTATGAGAGTTGATGGAGGTCTACCAAGATGCAGCACGAGACGGAAACGATTCGAGTTTTGGACTAGCTAGCTTAAAAAATCTAAAAAAATATTTTTGTTGAGAAGTTTAGATTTATTATTATTTGTTTGGGATATTAGTTTAGATACGAAGCTTATCTTCCTTAGAATTATTTTGTGTTATCCTTTGGTTAAGCACATTAGAATGAATGATAATAAAACTCAATATTAAACTTTGATGAGAAAAAGTGGGTTTTTTTTTTCTATTCTGATACATTGTTGTTGACGACTGACGTCTTCCCGGAAGGATCCCCTGTTCTGCTTGACGTCCTCCCCGAAGGATCTCCTACCCTACTTGAAGGAACGCTCAAACTTCCTCGACTAACGACTCTCCGAAGACACCGAAGGATACGCCGTCCTGCTTGGAGGAACGCACAAACTTCCTCGACTAACAACTCTCTGAAGACGAGCAATCGACGGCTTCTACGAACCCAAGTCAAAATAGGATCAAGTACGCTGTCCAAGTACGTGCTAAAGACCTACCCCTCATAGATGAATTTTCTCGACTAACGACTCTCCGAAGACGAGTAATCGACGACGGCAATTAATCGACTTTTGCGAACCCAAGTCAAATCTGGATCAAGTACGATGCTCACGAGTGGCACGTACGGTCTTCTTCCTCAACAAGGAGTTGGTGCGTTGTGCACCATATTCAAAGAAGTCGAAGACTTGCGACAGAATCACACTCTTTGGTTTGCAACAGAATCGCACTCTTTCGAATAAGCCGTACAAGTTATTTTTAATACCAATAACAACAAGGTCTCCTTCCACAATTTTTTTTAATCATTACAAAAAAAATGTTCATTAGCCACTAATCCTAATTTTGAAAATGGATTAGTTGAACTTAAGTTCCCTGATAAGATTTCAGGGAGCTTTTCTTGAAAAGCACTGCTCGTTTCAGTTTGGGCTTCCAGTAATGGAAATAAAACCATAGTCCATAGCTGACTGCTTTTAGCAATGGCAACATTTCGCAAGTATGATGAGAACACATAATTTGAAACACGGTGCATTTATTATCAATCTATGCCATTGTTGAAACTTGCATCTTAACGGTAGGCGAGACCATTGTGGAAAAAAAAAATTGGACTAACAAGAAGTTGAAGACAATCATAGATTATATCCCAAAATCCTTAACAATCTGATTAAGCAGTACATACACAAATCCAAACCAACAACCAAAAAGAGTCTCTCTATCTGAGTGATACCTAGCTAGTGAATTGCCGGCCGTGGATTGAGTTATCTGACGGTGCGGACCTAAATTTGGTAGGAATCTAGATCGATGTCTAAATAGCTAGGTATGCACATTGTGTTATGAATTAGACTATAAATAAATCATTAACAAGTCTTGTGTACAAAAATATGTTGAAAAAAAATATTTAACATAACATAAGTCTCAAAAATATGTGTGTCACTTCATTTCGGACCCGATGGAAAAAATACTCGACTTTTGATCATAATGTCGCATTCCATAAACTCATACAATTTGTATAACTTCAATAACTTTTGTTTTACTTCTATCCTAAAACATTATGACCAAAAGTCGAGTACATTCGGATCTCGGATTCCGAAATGAAGCAACTCACACTTGTATCATGTTAAATATTTTTCTTCTACTTATATTATGTTAAATGTTTTTCTTCAACATATTGTTGTGTACGAGAATTGTTAATAATTTGTTTATAATCTAATTCACAATTTTTTTTTGACATGATCATGTATTGCGGAAGCATAACGTGCCTACCTAGCTATTCAGCCATCGATTCATACCCCCACCAAATTTACATCCGTACCCTCAAATAACTCAATCCATGACCGGCAGTTCACTAGGAAGCCGTCCATCCAAAACTCAATTCAACGGCTCACTGTCATCTCCTTCTCCTTATAAATACATCCACTCACTCCCCATCAAGACACCACTAAGTATTAAGAAGAAAAAGAATTCGATCAATGTAAGAAAGAGGGAAGGGTCTGGACATGGGAGGAGCGAAGCGGTACCGGAAGAAGCAGCACCGGAAGGTGCTCCGCGACAACATCCAGGATCCAGCGACATGTATAGAAGAAGTCTGCATGACGTAAAGTTGATGCAAATAAAAACTTGGTATACATATGTTTCTACACTTCGATACATTTACTTGTATCCAGAACATTGGCCCCTACATATGTATAGAAGTCTGCATGATGTGAAGTTGATGCAAATAAACATGAACAAAAAAGAGGCTAGATGATGAAGTTCATGGAGTTTCGTCAAATCGTGCTCAAACATATATGACCAAAGCCTATATGAAGCCTTGCTAAACCGTGTGTAGAAGGACGAAAGCCCATATGAAGTTCATAGATTCAAGTAAACTCTCTACTATAACAAAAACTCACATTCTACACGATAAGTTCTTGCCCTCCAAAATTAGTTCAGGGGTGAAAAGTGACATTTTTTGGGGGTTGTCTGCAACTACCCAATAGTTTAGAGGGTTAAGTACAATTAACCCTAATAGGCACCTAATCAAGAACCTCGTCTACTTCCTCCATCAGTTTAACACCAATACTGTCCTCAAATTGACACCCTAAGGAAATGGACCTTATCATCATCTGGGCTTCATCATAACCATACACTAAAAGTGCTAAGGTCCATCTTAGGTCAAGAATGAAGCAATTAATTAAACTCGCATAAGAAGATGCTTTATCCCTACCGTTCTTTATTGCAAAATCTGCACAAATCTCAAAGAACCATCTCCAAGAAGCTTGTTCCTGTTTAGAAGCCGTAAGGAAGACAATACAAAAGCAATTTCCAAAAACCTGGCGGTCCGCACAAATATCTATCTCAGATTTCCTAAGGACCAGTATTCTTATCACACAAAATGATCGTAGAAGACTTAGCAGCCACCATGAAACAAGAGATCTCCAACTCTTGGGTGTTCTTTCAGGCAGTTTCGACGGAGGAAGGCTATAAAGACGATCACGAGTAACGAAGTGCAGTCAACAGGAAATTACCACTTTCTTGTTCCATATTAAACGAGCCGTTTGGATTAGGGGTACCTAAAAGAACATGGAAGCTGTGAAAAATAATATGGTTCTTGGTACTGCTAGGAATTAGAATGGCCCTTAACAAAGCTGAACCAAGGAAAGGGTTCAAACAGCCACCCCAAAAATTTGGATTAAAAAGATTTGTTATTGTTCAAGTGGATTCTCAGGTTAACAATACTCATACAGGAAAGGAGAAAGGTCAAAAAATGATGATTCACCAACAGATTTAAGATTTGACTAATGACCCTCCACTTTAGTAGCAAAAAATAGTGAATGCAATTAACGACCATAGTTACTGATTATCTCGTCATTATATAGAAAGAAGATGGACTTTGAGAGCTGGATGTGCACATTCACCAGTCCTATCATTCATTACTAAAGGATATACATGTTAAGTATCAAAATCAAGACAACAGTGATACTCAGTTAGCTTTCTACAATTGTCAAAACCAATCATTATACTAAGCAGAAAGATAAGTGAAGAATGAAAGAGCAAGTATAACTGAATGGAAACTACACAGATATGCTAACCAATATATTCCCATTCCCAAGGCTGTTCAGGGGATGATTAGGGTTTGTTCCTCCCATGGACCCAACTAGAACAATATGTTTCACACCAGCGGCCTTGGCTGCAAAGAAACAGAGGAGAAACAAATCGTATTTATTTTGCTAGAAATGGAAGCAAATCATGACCTTTTTTTGAGATAATGAATCAAATCACGATAAAGAGCCTAACCAACATCAATCTGGTTTTTCTGGCCAATCCAATCAACATGAAATGTAAGATGTCCATCCATCAGGGGTGGATCCACATGGACTGCACTGGGGGGCTGGGCCCCAGTGGAAATATTTTTTTAAAAGAAATTAGCAGTACTATCAAACGTCCTCAACTTATTAATCATAAATAAGGGTGTCAACTTATTAATCATAAATAAGATTTTTAAATGATTGTTTTGTATGCTTCATTGAAAAAGAGTTGCTTAGTATAGTACAAATGATGTTGTAGTCAAATGCTTTCAAAGTTTGAAAACTCGTATAGAACAATTGTGAGATGTAAAGCTTTATTATTTGAAAATTGTACTATTTAATATAATATTATATTATTACATCAAATATTCCCAACCAAAAAAAAAAAAAAAAATTGGGGGCGTTGCCTCCGGAACCCTTTATGATCGTGCCTCAAGTGGATTTTAATCCTGGATCCGCCACTGCCAACCATATCATCCTATGGTGAAAGCATGCAAAATAAGTAATCATAGAACAGACTACAAGTCCACAAACTAAACTTACCTGGTCAGGGTACAATCCATCTTCATAATAAAACTCAGGTCTTCCTTAGGTCAAACCCTGGCTTCATCTTTGGAACAGCACTGGTGCGGATTATGAGGGCGTCAACGCCTTGTACTGCAGGAACTATCCTTTTCAGCATTCCTTATATCAGCTACAAAAACATCATCTGCTCCTCCAATCTTCTCTTCGCTTTCTTCTGACCTAACTAGGCTGCTTGCAACAAACTTGTCCCATTCTCTCCTAACTTTCTATAAACAATTTGGCCTGAAGCAAGATCAACAAGAAATTTAAATTAAATGACCTTACAAATATTTCAAGAAGAAAAAGTAATTAAATTGTACACTAATCTCGTTGAAAAATAATATGCTGCTCCAGAGTTTCTCAAATATATCAGCAATTTTGCATGTTAAAAAGCACCTTGCCAAGGATGACATGCACATATTTTAGTATCAATTTTTATGATAATTAATTTGAGAGAACTTAAAATGCATTTGACAGGTAGATGAGTGACGAGATGACAATAAGCAAGTGTACGAGCACAAATACTAGCCTGCGATATGCGGGTTCCTCTGCATTTTGAAGCTATCAAACATGGATAGATCTACATAAATATAACTTTATATTCAACATAGTTGATAGCTGCCTATAAAAACAAAAATATTAGCAACGTACAGAGGAGGCAACTAGGCAAAACAGTCTAACCAAGAACCTAAGGCCTTAACAAAATATCAAACAGGACCATCTATCACACTAATCTTCAATTTTAAATATCCAACATCAAGAAAAATGAATCTTTTTTTTTCCCATTATACTAAGGACCAGCTCCTCGCTCATGTCAGTAAGTACCATGTTGTTTTTCATAGCCTCAATACAAGTTCATTTTGTTTTTACTTTGTCCAAGGGTCTCTTTCAACTAGAACCCTACCACTCTGACTGATACATTCAGAGGCAGAGCTACACAAGGGCACGGCCGGGCTGTAGCCTGACACAAAATTTTGGAGAAAAAATTGACCCAAAACGTGTATCCGTAATGAGGTTATCACACGAGTGCTACATCATGTTATGGTCTCATGTTGTTTCCTCCCCGTGTGCTACATCATGTTATGGCCTTGTGTTGAGCCCGCAACAGTAACTTTTTTGCTACATAGTGTTATTAACCATATTTTGCAGTATAGGCCGATACCGATACCAACAAGATAAAAACGATACTGATACAGTTTGTGTGTCCTGATCCAATACCAAGTATTTTGAAACCATGGAACTAAGGACCAGCCCTCAGTAACTCTGTTAGACGGCATACTGAATATACCAATGTCAAGATCAAGTCTGTTTCAACTTGAAGGATTGGTATTTATGTCAGGTTCACAAATTAAGTCAGTATGAAAGCTTTCATGATTAGTCACATTGAGCAGATTGTGGTTAGAAGAATACGCTACTCATTTAGTTCATTATAAGCATCTAAGAGGTCTAAGTTAACTCATCTGCTACTAATCAACTTAAAGCCATGTGCTAACTTGTTGGGTCAGCATTCATTTTTGTCATCCTGTTTAAAGTTACTAATACCTAAATCGCCTTCTTTCGAGTTCGGTGTCGCATTCTATTCTTGTTGCACTTCCAGAAACGAGAAAAAATGAATATGAAATTGAATTTGCTAATGGAAAAATGAAAGACACGCAAAGGAAGGATTTTGGCAGTTGTTTAGGAGCAAGAATCCAAACTTACAACATGTGCCTACATTTGGTTAAACGAGATCCAGTTGTAAGTATGGAAACTTAGAAATCCACCCAGCAACTGAAGTTACTCCAGAACTCAATATTCTCCACATGAAGTAACTTTCTATTTGTAAATCACCGTTATCATGATAACCTTCTAAATTTTATTGCAATTTGACTACTTCCTATAAGAAAATGTCCGTACCCTATTAATATTGTGTCCTAATCCGTATCCCTATTCAAGCAACGGTATTGATGGAATTCTATGGTGTGAGCTAACATTATCGGATGACAACCAAGAGTAAAGGAGACCTATATTTTACTGGTTCAACGGTTTACGCCAATAAAATTGAAATACATTAACAACATACTAAAATTTTCTTGTAAGTAGGAAGTAATATAAAAAAATCATTTGTTTTTCTGGCATTTGGCAAGATGAGGTTTCCTTAGAGTAGGAACTTGAGTTTCATGAGGTTCCCATGCTGCCCCATTTCGCGATGAGGTTTCATGTCACCGAACACTCAAACCAACCAGCATTTCTTCTATAAAAGAAGTCTCAAGTGAAGGTACTGACATAAGTGCACACTACTAAGAATACAGTGTTGAAAATTTTATTCCAATTCCAAAGAGATGGTAACTTTAATCAAACGAAATAAAGCAAATGGGATCTCATTTCCGTACCGTCTGGCTTCCCGTAGCAGTCGTTCCGGCCACGCCGATAGCTCCAGCATCCATTCCCACCCTCGCCTCCCTTGGCCCATATCCTGACCCCAGCTCTCCTACAAAGGACAATCAAAACACACATCATTCAATCGCCAAAAAAAAAAAAAAAACCAATAAAGGACCCATCTTTGAATCAAAATAGCAACAATAAAAAATGGGAACAACACCACCCCCCCCCCCCCCCCCCCCCCCCCCCCCCCCCCCCCCCCCCCCCCCCCCCCCCCCAAAAAAAAAAAAAAAAAAAAAAAAAAAAATCTTTGAACCAAAAGATAGAGGTTTATACCTGTAAAGGAGCCGCCTTTCCTTTCTTGGTGGGCAAATCCGAGTAAAAGGAAGAGGAAGAAGTAACCATCCATTGAGGATACTTGCACCGAGTTTTCCCGAGCAAATTAGAATGGGAACGATCCCCTACGAAACCTCATCGCTCTCGACTAACCCAAAATCTGTTGTAGTAGCAATTGCAAAACCCTAGCTTTCTGTTTGGTCGAGGAGAAAATAAAAGGAAAGAAGAAGAACCAAAACCCTAATTTTTTTGTTAGGAAAAAAAAAAGGGAGGGGTCTGTCAGACAACCCACTCGTCCATCCCAGAGACGAATCTCTGGGAACGATCCTCTACAGCTGAGAGCGCCCGAAGGATCCCAAAAGCCTTTAATCACGCTCTAGACAAGGGGCCACGTGTCATCCACCAGACTGTGTTGCCTGTCTCCTTAGAACTCGAGGATACAGTAGTACGAGCCTATAGAACAGATCCTGTTCAAGTAAGGTTGTGATGGGCCTCCCTGAGTGTAGTACTATAAACAGTAGTCATTCCTATATCCTTACCGATGTGGGATTAAAATTGGGTTCCGCCAAACCGTAAATCTACGTCTGTATCTACGTCTGTCTAGCATGAAATTTTCATTTTTTTTTTAACAAAGGGATGCATAATTCCTTGATTTTCATAGGAGCAGAGAACCAAACACTGCGATTTGAATTTGTCCAATTCATAAAATTCTAATTCACTGGCTAATATTTTCTGTATCTCTACTATTATAAAGGGACTTCAAAATGGCTCAATCTTGAGCCGTCTAATCTATGTGTATATCATCAACCATTTTGTTAAAAAAATTAAAATTAAAATTAAAATTAACTACCTTACTTATCTTCTGTGTGGATAACCGAACCTCCTCACCCCCACGTAAAAAAATAAAAACCACCAAATGCTATAATATATTTCTAAAAAAAATTGAGGTGTATTTAGAATTAGAATTATGTAGTTAGTTTAAACATAATAATATTTAAACTAACTACATAATATTATCTAATTAAACATATATCCATAATCTTACAAATGATCATATCAAATCATATTCAAATATATTCAAATTATATTAAAATATCTTAATATAATTTAAATTTGTATATACTCTATTAGTACTATTATTGATTTTTTTATACGTGCAACGCATGTGAAGATGACTAGTATTATATGAAGAGGCTTCAAAACGGCTCAAAAGTGAGCCGTCTAAGCCGTACGAATATCACGGACCATTTTATTTTTTAAAAATTAAGAAAGATAAAAATTAACTTCCTCATCCACGATTTCTTAAAAAATTACGAATAAAGCTAACTTTCTCTCTTTTAGTCTGGTCAAATATCTATTTTAAAAATAAATTTAAAATATTTTAAAACTAAATTTAAATCAAAAAATATCAGCAAATATTTAAATTATTTAATAAATCTTAATTTAAATATATTTAAATATTTGAACTATTTTTTAAGAACATCATCAAAATATTTATCTATAACAAATTATAATTAAATTTTTTACAAATTTTAATTTTATTTTTAATATATATATATATATATATATATATATATATATATATATATATATATATATATATATATATATATATATATATATATATATATATATATATATATATATAATAAATTTTAATTTTAATTATTTTTTGATAAAATTAGAAAAAAAAATAATTTAACTTGCAACACGTGCGTCTTTCATTATAATGCATGAATATGTAAATTTCACTTATCCATAACTCCATATGTAAAATCTAGCCAATATGAACTCACTTATAAACTGAATTTGTGATCCAATGGTAGCATGAAGGCTGTGTGTTTGTTTCACCTTAGTTTTATATTAAAAAATTATTTTTAATTTTTTTTCTTCCTAGTTCACTCTTTTTTCCCTTCGAGATATTATCATATACTCTATTTTGACACTTCCTTTTTTCTTCTTTCAAAATTTTTATGTAAGTTACTTTGGCAATGAAATTTAGGGAACGTTTGGTATGCAGAATACTATATAATCGGAAATTCTATATTCCGAAAAATTAAATTTCAAGTAATTAAATTTTTTGAAAAATAACATTCTCATATTTGGTGACTATATAAATATTTTCGGAAAAAATGATAAATAAAAAAAGGGAGAAAAAATCCAAAAACAAAATAACGTGAAAGGGGGGATGTAATACGACAAAAAACAATCAAAAGAAAAAACGACAAAAAATGACAAGAACAAAAATAATCAAAAATAATAATAATCAAACATCGCAAAAATACAAAAAAAATTACAACAAACAACAAAATATGATTAGAAGACAAAAATGACAACTAAAAAATGACCAAAGAAGACAAAAAAAACCAAAAACGACAAAAAAAAACTACTACAAAAGAGACAAAAAGAACCCAAAAAAAGACAAAAAAGCAAAAAAAAAACAACGAACAACGACAAAAACAGTAAAAAAAAGATTTAAAAATTACTAAAAAGCGAAAAAAAACGACAAGAACAACAAAAAAAGGACAAAACGAGAAAAGACAACAAAAAGATCCAAAAATGAAAAAAAAAGACAATAAACTACTACAAAATGATAAAAAAGGCCAAAAATGATTAAATTTTTTTTTACAAAAACGACAAAAAGAACAAAAAAGGAAGGGAAAAAAAAAACCAAAAAGGACAAAAGACAAAGACTACTAAAAATGACATAAAATAACAAAAAACGATAAAAACGACAATAATGACCAAAAAAGATAAAATGACAAAAAAATACTAAAAATGATTTTTTTTAAAATGACAAAAAGATGCCCCCACTCCTCATATGCCCACTCGGGCCACTCATATAGAGATCAACTTGAATTAGCTTGCCGATCCTGGAATAAGAAAAAATATTCGTGAATGATGATGCTAATGACGGGAAGAATGTTCGACGGTGGTATTTACAAGAAGGACCCTATCAACCTAGAAATCATCATTTTCTTGTGACACTATTTTCTGGTGTTAATCATAGTTCTTTTGCTACTTGATTTAGAGAGTACGATTGGTTGGAGTACATCATATCGAAAGTTGATGCCTATTGTTTGGTTTGTTATCTATTCAAACCCAATTACGGACACAAAGGCGGTAATGATGTATTTGTTGGAGAGGGGTTTAGAAATTGGAAGAAGAAGAGCATATTCGGCATTCACGTTGGAGCTCATAATAGTACTCAAATAAAATCACATACTAAAATTGTTAATCCCGAGGCGTGGATATAGATGAAAAACAGGAGTTCAGCAAGCCTACACAGTAGGTGTAACGCCCCAGTCCCAAAATACGTAGGACTAAGAACGTAGACATGCTAGCTGTATTCATACGAAGTACACACCAATATTTGGAATCCTCGTATGAATACATAAGCTGTAAAATGCAGTAAAACCACAACTAATCTCATCCACACAGAATAAATGAATAAAAGATATCATATAATGAGAATGAATTTGTCTTGATACATTATGTTGGGCGGAGACAAATCTACTACCAACAAGTAAAGGAAAAATACATGAGAAAAGAAATAAGTTTTTGGTGAGCGAAGCGAAGACGATCCAAATGCAATCATCCTCGAATAAATAGCGATGATCACTGCTAGAGCTAGAACACCTGCGAAAGACAATAGCACACACCTGGAGAGATAACCAGGTCCTCAGAGGGACGTAACAAGACACTTAATATCATGCCATATAAACTGAATAAATATTGCTCAAATAAATAAGTTAATTGAATTATAACATGGTCCAATATGCACCTACTGAACGAGCGTACCATCCCCCCAACCAAACAAGGACATGAGATGGTAAACTAATTCACGGTGACGTATCTTTCCATGCTAAGAATCCAATATGGTATCCGGACCCCAACAAGGTTCAATACCTTCTCATCGAAGTAGTAAGTCACACCTACAACCAAACAAGGACAAGATGTGACGAACTAATCTGCGACAAGTTATTGTTCCAAGCCACGGTCAGATACAAGTACCCAAACCAAAAGTACTCGTACCTAACGGATAAAGGTAGCCTACCGTTCTAAGTGAAATGTAGTTAAGAACAACCCTTCCTGCGCACGGACCCTGGCTAAATAGGATCGGCATAGTCCCCCCTTGGGGCACTAGAGGCCCAATCAATAAGAGCATGACGTTCCGTAGAATCGCCAGTGGCCGTCAGTAATCTTGGGTAAGCTGACCCGCGTCTCCGGCGGAGCTCACGGGTTACAAAAGGGAAAGTGCATCGAAGCCCATACGCTAAGGAATTGTCCTCCCCGCCCAATACCTACTGTGTTGTATCTACAACACAAAACTACTATAACCGCTAAGTCAAACTAGCATGCAATCTCTATTAGCGGTTATTCCTATCGCACGGCTTGTACGTACTGGTGGCCAGCCAATCACGCACTTTCGTGTTCTACATGCGACACACAACTTCGTGGTACAACGTGTCAAGGCTATGTATGCAACACACAAAGGTGGTCCCTTAAATCTAGGTTTAATGTGTAAAAATAATACATAGCAGGAAATATAAATGAACAGTAAGTTCTAACAGGTTATGCCATGTATCACAGTTTATTTTGCATAAAAAAATAAGTAATGCATGAAATATGAGCTAAAATAATTAAACAGCGAATGGCAAGGTGTCTTGCCTGATAGGGCGCCTGGTGTGCTGCGATGATCCATGTGGCACGAACTGCGACTTTGGTGCAACAACTATACAAGGGGACCTCTGTTGATGGTACGGACAGTTCCATTGGGTCCGGAAGGGTCGAATTAGCTAGGGTGGACATAAGGTAGTCTCGAAATGGGCAAAGGAATAGGAATAATAGGACTGGATACGAACAGGAGAAAAATCAAAGAAATTAATGGATAAATATTATATATATACGAGTTTTAGAGAATATTCCTAAAACTAGTTTTCATGAGTCAAAATATTTATAAGAAAAATGCAAAAAAAAACTAAAGTCAAGAAAAAAATCGTTTTCGACAAAAACTCTAAGTTTGTAAAGATACGACTCTAGATAAAAAATATATATATATTATTGCCAAAATATGTATATAATTACAAACTTAAAATCAAAATATTTGTTTCCTTTTAGTCAAAAAAATAATATTTTCCTAAAACTTTTATAAATAATAATATTTAGCAATTAGATAGTTTTGCAAGTAACAACAATAATAATCATGATAAAAATAATGAGAATAATAATAATATTATTAATACTGTACTTACAAAATATTCTGTTAATGAAAACAACTAATAATGTACTAACAATAATAATAATACTAATAATGAAATGAGAATAACAATGAAACAATAATAATAATAATAACAATAATAATAAAATAATAATAATAATAATAATAATAATAATGAGAATGAGAATAATAACAGTACAGATGCTAATAATAATAATAAAAATATGTCTGGTGTTTGCTTAACAAAAAAAAACAAAACAAGATAGCATACTATCATAATAAAATTACTATGTTGTTTCATCTTCCCGAAGAGAGGAACTCAAACAACAGCAATAATAACTAAAACCCAAAAAAAAACAAAAAAGTTGTTTCTAAAAAAAAATAAAACTAGAACCCAAAAGTGAATTAGAGAGAGACAGAGTCCAGAGGAGGGAATGTGAGGAGCGGAGGGAAGGAGGGAACTGGGAACGGAGAGAGCCGGAGAAGGGCGACGGAGGCGGGAGTTCGTTGGTCGGAGCTGTGTGCGGGCGGAGAACGAGGAGATCGAGGGAGAGGGGCGGAGGCTCTCTATGGACGGTGGTCGGAGCTGTCCCAGTGGAGACGCGGCGCCGGCTGCACGGGAGGCGAGCCGGTCCGCGCGGCGTGGCCGAGCGACGGAGTAGGGAGACGGGGCACGGATCAACCCTTCGCGACCTGGAGGAGGCGGCCGGGCTCGGCTGGGTCGGTCGGCGGAGGTGAGTCTAGGTTAGGGTTTTCTTGATTTTTTATTTGGGTTTACTTTGGTCATTGGGTTTGGAGTCGCCGATGGTGGCGGATGGTGGTGGCCGAACGGCTGGGCGTGGTGGCGGTGGTTTAGGTGTGCTGTAATGGTGGCAGGTCTGTGGTGGTGTCGATGACGACGGTTGTGGTGACGGTGGTGAAGGGAAAACGGTGATGGCGTGATGTTGGAGGTGGTGGTGGCAGTAGGGTTGTGCTGGTGTCGTGGTTGTCGGCGATGATGTCGGTGGAAGGAAAGTGGTGGTGGTCGGGATGGTAGCCACGGTGAGGGTGGTGGTTTTGTTGGGTTTGGGACGACGGCGTTGGATAAGGTACGGGGAAGACGGGTTGGTCGGGGATGGTTGACGACAGTGATGGTTGTCGGGGAGGTGTTTGCGGACGTGGTGGGGGCGAAGGATATGGCGAAGGGCTTGACCGGGGCTGGTGTCAACAGGGTTAGGATAGGGTTAGGGATTAGGTATTTGAATTGTCGGGGGTGTGTCCGACACAAGAAAAATTGTATCTGTACAAATGGAATAAGAATTGGACGGGGAACACGGACACGATGCACGCACGTTTGTGGTGGAGAAAAATTGTGGAGGAATTAATAAAAAAAAGTTGGAGGAGTACCTGCCTATTTATAGGATGTGGGAATTCCTAATTGGATAAGAACTAGGATTCCTTTAAACCCAATTTAGATATTTTCTAATTTAATTTAAATCAATTTAAACCCAAATCCAAATATAATCCAATTTAAATCTAATTAAATTTTTTAGCTCAAAATCAAATGGGATAAATCAAACTTCAAATATTTACTATTTAAATAAATCCATAAATTCAAATCAAGATTTAAATCTTCACAATAATTTCGAAATATATTTTCCAAAAATATTAATAATAATAATTTTAAAAATTACATTAATATTTTTAAATATCTTTTTAAATAATAAATTATTAATATTAATAATTCTCAAAAATTATATTTTTATTTAAAATAAACTAGCAAAATATTTATGAAATATATGTATGCACGAATAATATTATTATTCTAAATAAAAGGCCTTTCATAAATAAAGTCATAAATTTAGGAAATTTTGATAGCTAAATTAGATATTACATATATTATTTTGAAACTATAGAAATAAGAAAAAATATTTTTCTAAAAATATGTACGCTCACACATATTCGCACTCGTCGAGCAATTACAAGAAATAAAATTTCGTGCACGACGTACAATACGACTACGCGACGTACAATACAAAATATTAAATCGGTACCAAAATTAATAATAAAAAATAGTAGAAATTTATGGGTTTTACATCCTACCCAACTTAAAAGAATTTTGTCATCGAAATTAAGAATTAGTAGGGGGTGAGAGGACACAAGGGGGTATCAATGGGGATCCAACGATGACAATGTTTTCACAAAATCATGTCGTAAGAAATCGCGATCTAGATCGTAGAAAAACAATACGGTATGGTCACGAGTAATGAATGAGGGTTACGATTAAGAGAACGAAATAGATTCGCTTTAATTAAGCAATTAGAGGGTCTTGATAGGGCCGAGTAGTTTGGGATGAAATTATAGCAACATCGAGTGAGAATGGTCATAGCCGATGGAAAGGTTAGATGAAGTTCTAGTATGACGCTTTCGTCCTCCTAAAATAGGTGAGCGTGAAGCAATAAGGAGTTTCAAGACGATATTATCGAATACGAGTACGTGATTCAAGGACGACCGAAAATTTCAAAGGAATTGCCAAGGCAGTCGCGGATGGGATTCTAAAGGACAAGTTTAGCTATGTCCCCATCCACGAAGAACGATAAAATAAAGCGAACCAAAGTGCACTCGGTTGAACAGACCATCCTGCACCGGTTTTGATTAGACAATATGCTAGTGGGAGCGACCCAATTAACATATGTTTTGAACAAGCTCGATAAAAGAATAAGCTTGCAAACACTAGGCTACATTAGCATCATCAGTCTAGATAGTAAAAATATAGGCACATGAGATTAAGATCGAAAGAAAGCAGAATGATTCTAAGTCATATCATGTGTTGGTCTCTATACAGTCGTCCTATAGTCTTCTTATCCAAGTCCTTGGTTGAATAGATGGGTTAGGGTCCTCTAAATTCTAGAATCTAAGATAGGTTGTAAGGACAAAGGGGTTGCTAGGTCATAAGGCATTATATCCAACTTAAAAGAATCAAACTAATGGTGTTTGGGACATCTAACTAGTGGGGTCAATCTCTAGCAAGCACGAAGGGAAGATAAGAATAGGGATGGAAGAAAACAAGCAAGATGCAATTGATGAGTCAAATGGTAGATAAAATCAAGGAAAGAGGTCAAGTATGTGGATGAGATCCTAGACTTCTAATCCTATACGCAGGCTTGCTTGGTACGGTAAAGTAACCAAACAATTTATCTTGACCTGCATGGGCCACCACAAAAACATGTAATGCCCCAGTCTCAAAATACGTAGGACTAAGAACGTAGACATGCCAGCTGTATTCATACGAAGTACACACCAATATATGGAATCCTCGTATGAATACATAAGCTGTAAAATGCAGTAAAACCACAACTAATCTCATCCACACAGAATAAATGAATAAAAGATATCATATAATGAGAATGAATTTGTCTTGATACAATATGTTGGGCGGAGACAAATTCACTACCAACAAGTAAAGAAAAAAATACATGAGAAAAGAAATAAGTTTTTGGTGAGCGAAGCGAAGACGATCCAAATACAATCATCCTCGAATAAATAGCGATGATCACTGCTAGAGCTAAAACACCTACGAAAGACAATAGCACACACCTGGAGAGATAACCAGGTCTAGGGACGTAAAAAGACACATAATATCATGCCATATAAACTGAATAAATATTGCTCAAATAAATAAGTTAATTGAATTATAACATGGTCTAATACGCACCTACTGAACGAGCGTACCATTCCCCCAACCAAACAAGGACATGAGATTGTAAACTAATTCACGGTGACGTATCTTTCCATGCTAAGAATCCAATATGGTATTCGGACCCCAACAAGGTTCAATACCTTCTTATCGAAGTAGTAAGTCACACCTACAACCAAACAAGGACAAGATGTGACGAACTAATTCGCGACAAGTTATTGTTCCAAGCCACGGTCAGATACAAGTACCCAAACCAAAAGTACTCGTACCTAACGGATAAAGGTAGCCTACCGTTCTAATGATATGTAGTTAAGAACAACCCTTCCTGCGTACGGATCCTGGCTAAATAGGATCGGCATAGTCCCCCCTTGGGGCACTAGAGGCCCAATCAATAAGAGCATGACGTTCCGTAGAATCGCTAGTGGCCGTCAATAATCTTGGGTAAGCTGACCCGCGTCTCCGGCGGAGCTCACGGGTTACAAAAAGGAAAGTGCATCGAAGCCCATACGCTAAGGAATTGTCCTCCCCGCCCAATGCCTACTGTGTTGTATCCACAACACGAAACTACTATAACCGCTAAGTCAAACTAGCATGCAATCTCTATTAGCGATTATTCCTATCGCACGGCTTGTACGTACTGGTGGCCAGCCAATCACGCACTTTCGTGTTCTAAATACGACACACAACTTCGTGGTACAACGTGTCAAGGCCATGTATGCAACACACAAAGGTGGTCCCTTAAATCTAGGTTTAATGTGTAAAAATAATACATAGCAGGAAATATAAATGAACAGTAAGTTCTAACAGGTTATGCCATGTATCACAGTTTATTTTGCATAAAGAAAATAAGTAATGCATGAAATATGAGCTAAAATAATTAAACAGCGAATGACAAGGTGTCTTGCCTGATAGGGCGCCTGTGTGCTGCGATGATCCATGTGGCACGAACTGCGACTTTGGTACAACAACTATACAAGGAGACCTCTGTTGATGGTACGGACAGTTCCATTGGGTCCGGAAGGGTCGAATTAGCTAGGGTGGACATAAGGTAGTCTCGAAATGGGCAAAAAATAGGGATAATAGGACTGGATACGAACAGGAGAAAAATCAAAGAAATTAATGGATAAATATTATATATATACGAGTTTTAGAGAATATTCCTAAAACTAGTTTTCATGAGTCAAAATATTTATAAGGAAAATGCAAAAAAAACTAAAGTCAAGAAAAAAAATCGTTTTCGGCAAAAACTCTAAGTTTGTAAAGATACGACTCTAGATAAAAAAAAATATATATTTTATTGCCAAAATATTTATATAATTACAAACTTAAAATCAAAATATTTGTTTCCTTTTAGTCAAAAAAAAATATTTTCCTAAAACTTTTATAAATAATAATATTTAGCAATTAGATAGTTTTGCAAGTAACAACAATAATAATCATGATAAAAATAATGAGAATAATAATAATAATATTATTAATACTGTACTTACAAAATATTCTGTTAATGAAAACAACTAATAATGTACTAACAATAATAATAATAATACTAATAATGAAATGAGAATAACAATGAAACAATAATAATAATATTAATAATAATAATAATAATAATAATAATAATAATAATAATAATAATAATAAAATAATAATAATAATAATAATAATAATAATAATAATAATAATAATAATAATAATAATAATAATATGCTAATAATAATAATAATAATAATAATAATAATAATAATATGTCTGGTGTTTGCTTAACAAAAAAAAACAAGATAGCATACTATCATAATAAAATTACTATGTTGTTTCCTCTTCCCGAAGAGAGGAACTCAAACAACAGCAATAATAACTAAAACCCAAAAAAAAAAGTTGTTTCTGAAAAAAAAAAACTAAAACTAAAACCCAAAAGTGAATTAGAGAGAGAGAGAGAGAGTCCAGAGGAGGGAATGTGAGGAGCGGAGGGAAGGAGGGAACTGGGGACGGAGAGAGCCGGAGAAGGGCGGCGGAGGCGGGAGTTCGGTGGTCGGAGCTGTGTGCGGGCGGAGAACGAGGAGATCGAGGGAGAGGGGCGGAGGCTCTCTATGGGCGGTGGTCGGAGCTGCCCCAGTGGAGACGCGGCGCCGGCTGCACGGGAGGCGAGCCGGTCCGCGCGGCGTGGCCGAGCGGCGGAGTAGGGAGGCGGGGCGCAGATCAACCCTTCGCGGCCTGGAGGAGGCGGTCAGGCTCGGCTGGGTCGGTCGGCGAAGGTGAGTCTAGGTTAGAGTTTTTTTTGATTTTTTATTTGGGTTTACTTTGGTCATTGGGTTTGGAGTCGCCGATGGTGGTGGATGGTGGTGGCCGGACGGCTGGGCGTGGTGGCGGTGGTTTAGGTGTGCTGTAATAATAGCGGTTCTGTGGTGGTGTCAATGACGACGGTTGTGGTGACGGTGGTGAAGGAGGAACGGCGATGGCGTGATGTTGGAGGTGGCGGTGGCAGTAGGGTTGTGCTGGCGTCGTGGTTGTCGACGATGATGTCGGTGGAAGGAAAGTGGTGGTGGTCGGGATGGTAGCCACGGTGCGGGTGGTGGTTTTTCTGGGTTTGGGACGACGGCGTTGGATGGGGTACAGAAAAGAAGGGTTGGTCGGGGACGGTTGACGACAGTGATGGTTGTCGGGGAGGTGTTTGCGGACGTGGTGGGGGCGAAGGATATGACGAGGGGCTTGACCGGGGCTGGTGTCAACAGGGTTAGGATAGGGTTAAGGATTAGGTATTTGAATTATCGGGGGTGTGTGTTTTCCATAAATAAATTTACTTTATTTATTTTGTATCTGAGAAAATTACAACTGTAGGAATCTAATCTAGAAGACGATTACTTTATCCCTTGGACGATGCGATGAAGAATACTCGAACTTTGAAGAACTTGGACAGCAACTGGGCAATCTCTCTGTTCTCTCTGAAATTGTCTGTAGTGTCTGATGAAGATGAAGAAACTCTTTTTTATAGAGTTCAGGATAACTGTCCTTAAGCATACGCTCAGGTAGTTACTTGACGTGTGCATAACTGCAGGGACGCGTGGCAAATTCTGATGGAGACACATTAGCGTGCGGTTGAAAGTAGTGGAGCATGTTCAGGAGAGATTGATGGCCTGGATGCCACGTTGCATAACTTCTAGAGAAGTGGATAACTGGTACAGGACACGTGAGAACGTGTGTTGACTGTAATCCTGGATATGGTTGCTGTAATACGCTGCCTCGTTGAAGGAGAGTTATACGCTGACTTGGATGATGTAGAAACAAAATAAAGCTGATATGCTTACTGGAGAAGAAAGGAGTCGTACGCTCACTTGATGAGGAAGGAGTCGTATAGACTTCATACGCTCAATGAAGAAGGAAGGAGTCGTATAGACTTCATACGCTCAATGAAGAAGGAAGGAGTCGTATAGACTTCATACGCTCACTGAAGAAGGAGCCACGTGGCCATCATCAATCTTCTCTGATAAGCCATATCTTCAAATAACTGTCAAAAGATTTTCTCGAGCGTCGTGACTGCAGATATGACGGCTGACAGACTGTCAAAACTGACAGTAATGATGGCTTTGCATTAATGATCTGCTGAGCTGTCCTCGTAAAAGACAAAACCAACTCTTCGAATACATATACGACGGTTGCTCTTTTCATGACAACTATCTTTGCACGAAAAGACGAGACGTCAGATTCATTCTGCCACTTTAAGAAGAAATAATAAAATATCCACTAAGCGTATGACTTTTGATAAGCGTATGGCCTTGAGCGTAAGGATTAAAATGACAGCGTGTCATAATTTTCCACATCCTACAAGACCCCCTTCAAAGTTTTCGAACTTTATGAGTTTCAAAAGTTCGAAATTACTTTGAATAAAAAAGTAGGAATGAGTCTTGACACGCTGGCATTAAATCTGTTTATGCAAAAATGAATTTATTAAATGTCATGATGACTCTTCATTTTTCGAGACTGATTGAATCTGATTTATGGAGGAATATGAACCGCCAGCAAGCTTTGTTATATAAACTGAGAAAATTCAGTTTTTGACATTTATATTTCTTGTAACCATGACTCCAAAGGAAGCGGCTGAAGAAGAAGCACGAAAATTAGGTTTCTGTGCCCATGGTGACCCCACCTTTGGAGGCAAAGAACCGGAGCCCTTCGTCATCGAGTTCAAAGATGACCCCACGCAGTTAGCCAAGAATTTCTTGGGTTACTTCGGTCTGGACGGCACCTCTACTTCTGATGGGCGGAGCCTCGCAGAGAAGCGTGAAATGCTCGCTGCTCTGTTGCACCGCATGGGGGTCTGAAGCGTAGAAGAGTTAGGCGTCAAACTTAGCCGCTCTGGAAAATAGAGCGTGACTTTGTTGCACCCCCCTTTCTTTCCCTCTCTTTTTTTTGTTTTGTAAGGCCATAAGTGCCTTTAATGAATATTCAAGAATTCTCTGTTTAGTATAATTTTGTGTTGAAAACTAACATGCACCAATGAATAACTGTAGATTACGCTGTAGGTTACGCTGTCTTCCAATGTTTGTAAGTTACGCTGGATAGCGTACATCAATGAATAGCATGCACCAATAAATAGCTGTAGGTTACGCTATCTTCCAATGTTGTGGAAAGCACTCTTTGAATATTTCCAAGGCTATGCTGGTTTCCAAAGTACACGTGGCACTCATTGCATATTTTATGAGCGTTATTTGTGGATCCTTCCCAAGAATAGGCTTGCGCTCCATGCTTTAAAATAGACAGAAGAGTTTCACAGAACTCATCCCCATCTTCTTTTTCTTCTTCTCTTCTCTGAAAATGAACGTGAGATTTCACTCTCGAATCGGAAAGCAAAAGCTTCTAAATGTTCGAATTCTGAGCAATATGTCAGACATCAGTTTGCCAATTCTTAGCGTCAAACTTGAAGGTAAGTCCGGCATAATACATGTATTGTTTTTGCTGTTGAAAATAAGCTTTCTGTCTCTGAGCGTGCTTGACCAACCAGTACGTTTCATATGACATTTCTGTTGATTTAATTCTCTTCTTCATGCTGTTTTTCGCAGAAACTTGGCTAAAGATTTTCTTCAGAACTGGCATTGGTGATGTGGATGCTGTGGAGAATGTCCTTCTGACACCAACATCAGGGAGCTCATACGCTTTTGACGCGTACATCAGACAACTCAGAACTCTTCGTGGAATAGAAAGGTCTTCCTCAGATGGTAGGAAGAGCCTTTATACACGAGAGTTGGATGGTGGAGTCAACTCTACTACCGAGAAATCGGATAGTAGAGTTCCTTTCACGGGAGAACTAGGAATTGTATCCCAAGGTTTGGATACATTCCTGTCTTCCTTGAGGGGTTACCTCCATCCACCAATTGTATTGGCAGCACCACGACTTCGGGCTGCCATACTCTGTGGTTCTCCTCTCGTCTGAGAGAGAAGACCAGAGTTTGATTCCTGCTGATCTGGTCGTGACTGAGACCCAGACAGTCAGGAATTGCCACCAACAACGAACCTGACGGAGAAGGTCCGACGGAGAAGATCCAAAAGAAGAAGATAGATCTCTATTCGGTTATCGTTGTGGTGTAGAATGAAAATCCAAGATTTGTAATAGATTTCCATTATGATTTGTAAGAAAGTCTAAGAAAATGTAATAGACTTTTTATAGTGAAATGGAAATGACAATTCTTCTATGCTCAATGATTTGTATTTGTGGATGAATTGTGGACATGATAGATAATAAAATCATTTTTTCTGTTTTAGAGTATATAATATTATCAGAGGTATTATGGACATGATAATATATAAAAACTCGAAAGAAAATAGATTGATTTCTATGCAGAGGTCAAAACATGACAAATGAGTAAGTAGATTCGGAATTGATTCAGAGGTTATGAAAACATGATAAATAACGAATCCCCACTTGATAAATTGATAGAAGATTATGAACGGACGAACCGTTTAGGAAATGATGAACGGATGAACCGTCGAATGAATGTAATAAATGAACGGATGAACCGTCAAGTATTAATGAATGTATGAATCGTCGAATGAATGTGAGAAATGAATGGATGAACTGAATCCCGGGAAATAATACGTCCCTTCGATCTTTGTAACCATATGCCTATAAATAGAGCATATATTTGAGTAGAAGAATCATATATCATCCTCTTTTATCCACAATGTCTTCTGAAAAGAATACAAAGAAGACTGAAGTCGTCTCTGAAGTTACTGAAGGTGCTAAAGAGCATCTTCCTCCGCAGAAGAAGGAAATGGGCGAAAGCTCATCTACTCCCAAGCCGCCAAAAGATATCCTCGACTTCCTGGTCGAACCAGGAGAAACCGAAGAAGAAGAAGCAATGAGGCTGGCTGTCTGTCAGTTCTTGGTGCGGTCAGGAAAAGATGTATTAAATTCTTTTGCTGATTATGTATGTGGCCCTTGTCCCAAGTATGAGAGGGATGACAGTGATCTTCCATGATGATGTACTCTCTTTTTTTTTCTTGAAGAATTTGTCAAAATAAACTCTGTTTAAAGAAACTTTGTTTACGATGTATCCTTCCCACTTTACATCAATTTTGCCTTTATTCACTGATCTTTAGACTCAGAAATCAAAAAGACTAAATATTTGAGATAGAAAATTCAGAGGTAATATGGACATGATTTTCTATACAAGATCTTTATTAAAACCACTGGGGATCTAATAAAACGAAATATCAAATTCTCTGGGAAGATGATACATGGTGGAATATCAATTTCCTCTGGGGATAACGATATCGAAATAACTTTTGTAAAGAAGGATTTTATATTTGCTGGGGAATGATGAAAATATTATACATAATATTTCTTTAAGAATTTGCCATTGATAGGCATCATCATGATTTTTCCATCCATAGAGGCAAGCTGGTATGCTCCGTTAGAGAAGACTTTGTTCACTACGAATGGGCCTTCCCATTTCGCATCAAATTTTCCTTTGCTCATATGTGTCATGGTCATAGGACGTCTGACAGTAAGGACCAGTTCTCCCTTCTGATATGCTCTGATTTTGACTTTCCGGTTAAAAGCTTTGGAGATTCGGGCCTGATACAGCTCGATATTTTGTTGAGCATACAATCGTTTTTCATCTAGAGCTTCCAACTCTTGAAGTCGAAGACGATCATTGTTTTCTGTTGTCAGTTCATTGGAGATTGCAATTCTCAGAGAAGGAATCTGGATCTCAAGGGGAAGAACAGCTTCACACCCATATACTAAAAAGAAAGGTGTACATCCAGTCGCATTGCGAACTGTGGTACGGTAGGCCCATAAACATTCACCAAGCTTCTCGCTCCAGTTGCGTTTGTTGGAAGAAACGAACTTTTTCAAGAGTTTGATGATTGTTTTATTGAAAGCTTCTGCCAATCCATTGGCTGCTGGATTATATGCTGTAGAAGCTAAATTATTAATCCGATGATCGTCGCAGAATCGAGTAAATTTCTGACTGACGAACTGCGGTCCGTTATCATGGATAATACGCCGAGGAACACCAAATCGATAGATAACATGATGTTTGACGAAGTTGATAACACTAGAAGTTTTAACTTCAGATAACGGGATTGCTTCAGCCCATTTGGAAAAGTAATCGGTTATTGCTAAAATAAACCGATGTCCTCTTGATGATGGTGGGTTGATGGGACCAATGACGTCCATGCCCCAAGCTTCAAAGGGCCATGATGCCGCTGTTGGATATAAGAACTCTGACGGTTGATGAATAAAGTCTGCATGGATTTGACAGGCTTTACATTTCTGAGCATATTGAATAGCGTCAGCCACCATCGTAGGCCAATAATAACCCATACGTCGGATACGATCTTGAAGTTTAGGACCTGGTTGATGAGCTCCGCAAACACCATCATGTGCTTCACGAATTATCTGTTGTGTTTCTTCATCGGCAATGCATCGGAGGAGAAGACCGTCGTAAGACCGACGATATAATGTTTTCGTCGTATGATTATAATAGAATCTGAGAGATCGACGTCGAATAGACGCTGCTTCACTCGGATTATCAGGAAGTATATCATACAAAACAAAATCTATAAACGGGCATCTCCAGTCTTCAATTATGGCTTCTGTTTCATTAGAAAAGACATATTCCATAGTAGAATCAGAGGAAGACGAGGGCATTTTGTCAAACTTTGATCCAGCATCAAGGTTGAAAGAATCTTTGTCTGGTTTGTAAGGAAAAGCCAAAGCCAAATTATTAAACCACTATCACTTGCTGACGTCTGATTGGTATAGCTAATACAGCAGCAAGATTAGCTAAAGCATCAGCTTCTGCATTATAGGCTCGTCGAACATGTTCAATAAAGAAGTCTTCAAAAGATGAGGCTATAGAGAGTGCTGCTCGATGATAAGGTATCAAATCCTGATGACGAACTTCATACGTTCCTTTGATCTGATTGACAATAAGCTTGGAGTCTCCATAAACTTCCAAATATTGAATATCTAGATGTTTAGCAAATTGAAGACCAATGAGTAATGCATTGTATTCGGCTACATTGTTTGAACATGATTGATCTAGAGAATAAGTCCTCTGAATAGTTAGCCCTTCTGGGGATACAAGAACAATCCCAACTCCAGCGACAATATTGCCGTTAGGACCTATTCTAGATGCTCCATCAAAGAATACGCTAGGTAGGAACTTCTTCAGAAATCAGATTTGAATCCAAGACTTCATCAGGAATCTCATCATATAATTTAGAATCTTCTGGAATTGCATGAGCAGCCAGAAAATCAGCAAGAGCCTGTCCTTTAACCGACTTCTGAGGAATATAATGCATATCGTATTGAGCTAACAAGATTCCCCAATTAGCTAGTCTGGAGTTGAGAATACCAGGTTTCTTTATTATAATCCTGATGGGATTCACTCTGGAAATGACATGAATCGTTTGACCGATAATATAATGCCGCGTTTTCTGAACAGCAAACATTAATGCTAAGCATTCTTTCTCGATTGGAGAATAACGCGGTTCAGCACCTGTCATTGTGCGACTGAGATAATAAATAGCCTGTTCATGGCCATCTTTATTTTTCTGAGCAAGTAATACACCAAGAGAATGATCCATGGCTCGAACATATAGAAGAAATGGTATCCCCGAGACGGAAGGTACCAAAACTGGAGGGTTCATGAGATACTGTTTAATATCGTCAAATGCTTTTTGACATTCTTCGTTCCAGACGAAAGATACACCTTTCTTCAGAAGTTTGTTGAATGGTCTGCAGCGTCCTGATAAGTTGGAAATAAATCTCCTGATATAAGCAATTCTTCCTTGAAATCCTCGTAGCTCTTTTAAGGTGCGTGGAGGACGCATCTCTTGAATGGCTTTGATCTTCTCGGGATCCACGTGTATACCTTTAGCGGTAATGACGAAGCCGAGAAATTTACCACTAGAGACGCCCAGGAAGGACTTAGTAGGGTTCATTTTAAGTTGATGCTGACGCATTAAATCAAAGATAGTCTTCAAATCTTGGATATGATCCTCCTTTCGTCGACTTTTGACTGCAATATCATCAACATAGCATTCGACTATTTTTCGGAGATGTTCGCGGAATATAGTGCTCATTGCTCGCTGATATGTTGCTCCTGCATTCTTGAGACCAAACGGCATCACTGTATAACAGTATATACCGATCGGCGTTCTGAAGAAAGTGTGTTTTTCATCATCTGGAAACATTTTGATCTGGTTGTATCCCGAATACCCATCCATAAATGACATTCGTTCGAAACCACATGTATTGTCGATCATGACATCAGTAATTGGAAGAGGAAACTCGTCTTTAGGACAAGCCGCATTGAGATCGTGAAAGTCTATACAGACTCGGATCTTGCCAGTCTTTTTAAGGACAGGAACGATGTTAGCCACCCATTCAGGATGTTGTTCCTCTCGAATAAATCCAGAAGCCATAAGCTTGTTGACTTCAGCTTCAATTGCATCCATAATGTCTGGACAAAATCGTCGCTGTTGTTGTTTGACCGGTTTAGCATTTGGCATGATATTGAGTTTGTGCATTGCGATCTTCGGATCTAGTCCTGGCATATCTTCGTAACTCCAGGTAAAGACATCGATATAATCACGAATAAGCTTGATCATGTCTTGCTTATCTGTTTCTGAAAGACTTTCACTGATGAATATTGGTTTAGGAGAACCTTCTTCACCAACATCAATTTGGATCAGTTTATCTTCGGTAGGAGGTTCTCTCTGCTCGAACCTGAATTCCTATTGATTATCTAATCTTTGAGCCCATTGTTCCGATTTGGGTGATATTTCAAAATCATCCTCATCTTTATCATTTTTCTGTGGGCCATCAATAGAGACCATATTGACGGACAAAATAGAACGATGAAGATCGCCAATACTCGTGTCAGAATCCCAAGAGAGAGAATCAGAAGACTCAGATCGTTCGTCTTCATCGGACTTTGAATCTTTATGGATTATGTTGATAAAGGAAGTAGGAGCAATGTAACCTAAACCACATTTTGTCCTTCCATATTTTAATGGAGGAATTCGAACAGGCATTCTTCTTCCTTTTCCATTATTGAGACTGGTTCTAAAGTCATAACCCATATTCTTGATGATATTTTTGGATTGTTGACTGTAGCGACGCAGTTGTAACCTTCCAGTATCATCGTTTATGTCATCTTCTTCCAAGTTAGGAGGATTTTGGGGTCCTTTATAAAAGAAGATCGGATTTTCTCCCTTTTTTCTAGCAGGGACCACGAAGTATGATTTTTGTATGGATTCCAATGATACGTCTGTATGAAGAGTTTGAACAACCCCTATAGTTAATGACTCCAAGTTATCTAGCAATTGTAAATAACTTTGTACATGATTACAGACATCAATATACTGCAAAGGAGATGCTTCATTAATATTAAATACTGTATTTACAACAGAAGGCTGAGCCTTATCAGACTTAGTCAAATTAATGACAAAAGGGTGAGAGGAAGAGCGATCAGAAGTTTTGTTTCGATTAAGATCGATAACAAAAGGCTCAGAAGAGGTGAGCTCCCTTGAAGAAGATCGTGGATAAGTAGTACGTCCACTGACTGGAATGACTAGAGTATCTGATCTAGCCTGAGAAGGTGGAGGGGGAGTAGTACGTCCACTGACAGGAATTATCAGTGAGCCTTGTGGAGCTTGGGAAGACGGTACAGTAGTACGTCCACTGACAGGAACTATCAGTGAACCTTGTGAAGCCTGAGCAGGTGATGAAGTAATACGTCCACTGACAGGAATTATCAGTGAGCCTTCTTCGGATGATCTAACAGACTGCGGAGGAGTGATACGCCCTTTTACAGGAATAACAAAAGTGCCAACTTTTGCTATCTCATCATCATTATCCATAGCTTGCAAGATTTTTGAGTATTCATCTTTGTACATGCGAGCGTCATTGAAGTAAGCTTCAACTCCTTTGAATGGATAGAGATCCGCAACTTCCTTTTGAACTTCTCCATTATCATCAACATATTTGAAACACTGATGAAGGGTCGAAGGAACGACATTATGTTCATGCAAGAATGGTCTTCCCAACAGAGCATTGTATGAGCATCCATGATTGTCGATGATGTAAAAAGTAACTTTAGTGCGAAGATCGCCTATTTGAAATTTGAGACGAATCTTGCCCAAAGGCTCACTTTTTCCTTGATTAAATCCCAAGATGGTAGTGATAGTGCTGGAAAGGCTATGTACAGGTATCTTCAGTACGTCTAGCATAGCTTTTGGCATAATACTGAGAGCAGATCCTGGATCAATCAGGAGACGATCAACCTTCATAGAATCAATATATCCTGTATGATATAAAGGACGGTCATGTCGATTATCCTCTAGCAGCATATCGTCCTGCGTAAAGGTAATGTTTGGAATAAATTCCAAAACATTATGGCAATGAGAAACAGGTTCTGTTTCCAATTTCTTGAGAAGAGTTAAGCAGGTTTCTGCTTGCAGCAGTGCTTCACTTAAAGTTTCTCGAGTCTCTTTAGAGAGGCGTAAGAGCTCGAAGATTGATAATTTAGCTGGGGTATTAGCTAGTTGAGCCAATATATCAAAATTATAAGGCTTTTCAAGTCCTGTAGGAGATGACTTCTTCAATGGTTTGTCGAAGCGGACTTGTTGTTTGCCTTTGTCAGCTGCTGTTGGTTTAGAAGGAACTGTCTCAACAGGAACATTTAAAGGCTCTTCAGTAGAGACTGGAGTTGAAGCTGTAACCGGAGGGACTTCAGAAGTTTCTTCAAGAACTTCAGCATAATCTTTCAGATATACTTTTCCTGACCGAGTTCCAGCATGAACTTCAACTTCAGATTCTGGTTCAAGGTCTATGGAAACCATGCTGCAATTCTTTATTTTGCTCTTGGTTCTTTTATGTTTGATGAGAGCTTCATTCCAGAAACTAATGCCAACACGAGATTGATTATGTCTCATAGTGATGGCTAAAGGTGCTCGGAGTCCCTTGCCTGAGTTCAAACCCGGAGCAGTGGCTAGATCATAACCCATCTTCGCCATCAATTCACGAGATTATGAACTGTATAAATGAAAAGCAGGTTTGTACCTATCTTCAAATTGAGGTACAAATTTTATCTCCGTAGGGAGTGAATTTCCTGCTGAGATGAAAGTAGAGGTTAGATAAAAATCGGGTGTGAAACTAGAAGTCACATTGCATGACTTAGTCTTCCCGAGCTTCTTTTTAGATGAGGAAGTCTTCCGAGGAGAAGAGGAAGACGTTTCAAACTCCGTCATTAAATCCGGGTGAATCCACATGATCTCTCCCTTCTTAGTTGTGACAGGAACAAGTCTGTCATTCTGTGCTGGTGGGATGTTTATAACTTCGAGAGGTGCTTTGGGGATAGGAACAATCCCACTTTCCACCATTAAGGGAGGGAAGTCACCGAACTGCATTGAAATTATATTTGCTGTGACTGTTTTGTCTTTAGGTGTTAATGTCACAGCTCCTGATTTAATCATCTCTTGAATCTTTCCTTTTAATACATAGCAAGACCGAATTGTATGACCCAGCATTCTATGATATGGACAGTATTTTGGATGATCTGTCTTATTAGCTTCATCAGGCTTTTTAATTTCTGGCAATTGAATCTTATTACCTTTGAGTAAGCATTCAAAGATACCCTGAACATCATCATCGTCGAAAGAATATTCTTCCTTCGGCCGAGGAGATCTCTGTTGTTGATTTGTTGGAGCTGGAGTAGCTTGGGTAGTCTTTACCTCTTGACTACTATTTTGGAGATTGACTTCAAGAGCTTCTTTCCCTTTGCGATTGTTGGGTCGAGTACTATTGCTAGCACTCTGATTTGATTCTTTGGGAGCCATTTGTACCCCCAGACCCTTGAAGGTCTCAGCACTGACCTCGGCAGCCTTGGCACTGACAATGAAAGAAGGCCATTCTTGGAACTGAGTGGACCCTGTCCACATGCTGATAATTGGTAAAAGATTCGACTTGCAAGTGTCGATGGTAACAGCATCGGGAGTTTCGAGAGGCATTTTGAGGGCTTCTCTTCTGAATCTTTCAATGAAGTCCTCGGTGGTTTTATTATTTTTCTGTTTAATTCTTATGAGGGCTGACATGGTCATGTCATTGAGCCCTTCATAGAATCGTTCAAGAAACATTTGCTTGAAACCGACAAATGAGGTAATGCACCCATCAGGGAGACTTCTATACCATTCATAAGCCGTTCCTTTGAGACATCCAATGAACACCCGAGTAAGGAGGGCGTCACTTGGTTGCAGTTGATCAGTCATTACTTCAAAATGATTAATGAACTGACTTGGGGAGGTTGTCCCATCATAGAAAGAGATGGTCGGAGGTTTGTATTTTGGTGGATACGATACCTGCTTCCATTCTATCGGGTAAGGTTGCTTGATACCTAACCTTTGCAAACCATCCTTTTGTTTGAATGCCTCGAATTGAGTTCGGAGATTCTTTAACTCTTCAGAAACAATTCCAGATGATTGGGGAGTTGTAACTTGTTGAGTGTAATTAGGAGGAGGGACTGCAGCATATGTACCACCCCCAGCTCCAGACTGACTTGGAGTGGGTTGTTCAGGAACATTAGATTGTACCCCCGGAATAGTAGAGGGTTCCGGGTTTGGAACAACATGAGTATTTAATATAACTGGAGGAGCTGTCTGTTGGACTTGCTGAGTTTGATGCTGAGCTTGCATAAGAGTGTGCATAGCATTCAACGTATCTGCCATAGCTCGCAACTGTTGTTCTAAGGAAGAAATCCTTTGTTTGTGAGCTTCGGTGTTAGTTGAGGGTTCATGATCGCCCTCTGCCATGTAAGTGGTAATCATTCGAGGAATAGATGATGAAACAGTCTGTTCTGAATCATCACTGTGTGAATCAGTATCTTTTCCAGGGCTTTTTACATGAGTCAATACTGGAAAATTGGACTCTCCAAGGAAGTCTTCTGTGATCTCCGGATTACCACTTGGATGAGAAGAAGAAGAGGCTCTGGTCAAGGCTCCGGTCCTGGATCGAGTGCCGAGATAAACACCATCTTCAGAGTCTGATATAGCATCAGACCGTATGCTACCCCCAATATTTCTGGAAGTCATGTTGACAGAAGCATAAAGAGGTTCATCTTCATCCAACATTGGTTCATATTGAATCCGTTCGAAAACAGATTGTCTTTTTGGTGAACAACAACATTGAATTACAACTCGAGGTTGGAAGTTGCAACCATGCTTTTTATGGCAAATATGAGCAATATCATAGCCTGATGGAGTGTCAATTCTCTGTTTATTTTGCAAATATTCCCGAAGATCTGTAGGAACAGATTGGGAAGTATTTGAAGATAGTTTCTGTGTAGAAACTTCTCTTTTGTTCTTCTGTCTTCTTGGTTCCTGAGTGTATAAAGACTGATTAATTTGAGCCACATAGTTCTTGGCATATTCTGCATCAGGGTCTAATATACTTGTCTCAGTGGAACCGAACCGATTCTGATTAAGCTTATTACGAAGATCCGTAGGAAATTTGACTTTGATATCAGTCTTGGATACTTGTAATTTGCCTTTCTCAGACCGAGAAATTTTGAGAGAAGGAAGATGAGTATTATTCCGACTAGGAGTCGGTAATAATCCATCTTTGGAGGAATTAGCCAAAAGGCGTTTTCCATTGTTTGATCTAGTAAGAGTACTAGTCAAATTAACTCCAGAGGTAAAGACCTTAGGAGTAGAGGAGTTGACTAAAGAGTCTTTCTCCTTGGTTGGCACAAGATGTGCAAGTTGAGGGGGAATCATTTGTATGTTCTGTGGAAGAGAACCCCCAATCTGATTTTGAGAAACAGTCAAAGGACTGTATTTGTTAGCATACGCTGACTTCAGTTTGGACTTCTGGTCATATGCTGTCTTTTATTAGCATACACTGGCTTTGGCTCAGCATATGCTGCCTGATGTTGGCTTTTGTACGCTGCCTTTGCCGTACGCTGCCATTTGAATGCCATACGCTCAGAGTCATCAATGGCTAAAGAGCCGACTGCTGTCGTAAGAATAGAGGGAGAAGGGACCTTGACATGTCCAGAGATGGTTTTCCTTGTACACGCTGACTTGGTTAAAGAACCAACTTTGTCAGTGTGACTAGGAGAAGCCACTGTTGCCGTGTTCCGAGAAGCCGAAGTGTGCTTCATGGAAGTTGAAGACGTGTTCTTGTCAGCATGAGAAGTGACAGAAGCGTCTCGGACTGCTGCAGAAGACTTAGGGACATAGACGGAGTGTCCCTTCTTCTTGGCAGTAGGAAGAGCGGAGGAAGCAGTGCGGCCCTCCTTCGCCTTGAGCATTTCTTCATAAGCCGATTGGTCGAATTGTACAACCATCATCTTCTTCGTCAAGCCGATCGACGAAGTATCGCATTGAGTTGTTGCTATCTCATTGGAGGAGACAGCTTACCCCAGCAGAGTCGCCAATTTGTTTTCCATAAATAAATTCACTTTATTTATTTTGTATCTGAGAAAATTACAACTGTAGGAATCTAATCTAGAAGACGATTACTTTATCCCTTGGACGATGCGATAAAGAATACTCGAACTTTGAAGAACTTGGACAGCAACTGGGCAATCTCTCTGTTCTCTCTGAAATTGTCTGTAGTGTCTGATGAAGATAAAGAAACTCTTTTTTATAGAGTTCAGGATAACTGTCCTTAAGCATACGCTCAGGTAGTTACTTGACGTGTGCATAACTGCAGGGACGCGTGACGAATTCTGATGGAGACACATTAGCGTGCGGTTGAAAGTAGTGGAGCATGTTCAGGAGAGATTGATGGCCTGGATGCCACGTTGCATAACTTCTAGAGAAGTGGATAACTGGTACAGGACACGTGAGAACGTGTGTTGACTGTAATCCTGGATATGGTTGCTGTAATACGCTGCCTCGTTGAAGGAGAGTTATACGCTGACTTGGATGATGTAGAAACAAAATAAAGCTGATACGCTTACTGGAGAAGAAAGGAGTCGTACGCTCACTTGATGAGGAAGGAGTCGTATAGACTTCATACGCTCACTGAAGAAGGAAGGAGTCGTATAGACTTCATACGCTCAATGAAGAAGGAAGGAGTCGTATAGACTTCATACGCTCAATGAAGAAGGAAGGAGTCGTATAGACTTCATACGCTCAATGAAGAAGGAAGGAGTCGTATAGACTTCATACGCTCACTGAAGAAGGAGCCACGTGGCCATCATCAATCTTCTCTGATAAGCCATATCTTCAAATAACTGTCAAAAGATTTTCTCGAGCGTCGTGACTGCAGATATGACGGCTGACAGACTGTCAAAACTGACAGTAATGATGGCTTTGTATTAATGATCTGCTGAGCTGTCCTCGTAAAAGATAAAACCAACTCTTCGAATACATATACGACGGTTGCTCTTTTCATGACAACCATCTTTGCACGAAAAGACGAGATGTCAGATTCATTCTGCCACTTTAAGAAGAAATAATAAAATATCCACTAAGCGTATGACTTTTGATAAGCGTATGGCCTTGAGCGTAAGGATTAAAATGACAGCGTGTCATAATTTTCCACATCCTACAGTGTGTCCGACACAAAAAAAATTGTATATGTACAAATGGAATAAAAATTGGACGGGGAACACGGACACGATGCACGCACGTTTGTGGTGGAGAAAAATTATGGAGGAATTAATAATAAAAAAAGTTGGAGGAGTACCTGCATATTTATAGGATGTGGGAATTCCCAATTGGATAAGAACTAGGATTCCTTTAAACCCAATTTAGATATTTCCTAATTTAATTTAAATCAATTTAAACCCAAATCCAAATATAATCCAATTTAAATCTAATTAAATTTTTTAGCTCAAAATCAAATGGGATAAATCAAACTTCAAATATTTACTATTTAAATAAATCCATAAATTCAAATCAAGATTTAAATCTTCACAACAATTTCGAAATATATTTTCCAAAAATAATAATAATAATAATTTTGAAAATTAAATTAATATTTTTAAATATCTTTTTAAATAATAAATTATTAATATTAATAATTCTCGAAAATTATATTTTTATTTAAAATAAACTAGCAAAAAATTTATAAATATATGTATGCACGAATAATATTATTATTCTAAATAAAAGGCCTTTCATAAATAAAGTCATAAATTTAGGAAATTTTGATAGCTAAATTAGATATTACATATATTATTTTGAAACTATAGAAATAAGAAAAAATGTTTTTCTAAAAATATGTACGCTCGCACATATTCGCACTCGTCGAGCAATTACAAGAAATAAAATTTCGTGCACGACGTACAATACGACTACGCGACGTACAATACAAAATATTAAATCGGTACCAAAATTAATAATAAAAAAATAGTAGAAATTTAGGGGTTTTACAGTAGGTGCCACAAATGAGGAGTTTAGCAAGCCTACACAGTAGGTGCCACAAATGAGGAGTTTAGCAAGCCTACACAGTAGATGCCACAAATAAGATAGATCTCAAGAACAAAGTTAGGCCTCCCTACTCAGTAGGTGCCTTAAAACCTGAAGAACGAGTTACAAAGAAACAGAAGAAGAAAAAGAAGAAGAAGAAGAAGAAGAAGAAGAAGAGGATTAAATCTGCTGGGGTGTAAAAATACCGTTGCTCAAAGCAAGATTCACCTCTATACGATCCGCTTCCAGGAACCAGCAAGTTCAAGAGAACTTCTGGAACGCTCGTCAGTCAATATTTGTGACTTGAACGGGCTTCCTGAACTTTACGGACTCCCTTAACTCTCTTCTTTTGGTGCATCTTGGAAAGGAGGCAAGGGGCTCTATTTATAGAGTGGAGTGAGGCATCTCCATCTCTCATATCCGATGTGGGACTAAAACACCAATACTCTAAAATAGAGTTTGATGTTTTACATCATCCCATAATCAACATAGTCGAGTGCTAGCCCACGCCTTTCCCCCGAACACTCCCGTGCATGCACGAGACAACCTGGAGTCCGTATTGAGTCCGAGCCCGCACAACAAAAATCAACTTACGTCCTTGTTGGAATTAATCATTTTCCTCTTAGTAAAATCACCCACATGGTTCCTTCCTTAGGGTCACCGCCCCATGTGCATATCCCAACAACACATACTCATATATATATGTTGAGATAACTCATGGTGCTTTTCCAATGTGGGACTAAACTTTACAAAGCATGTTGAGAGAAAGCTCTCTTCATGTCAAGGAGCAAGGACACCAACAATCCCCCACATATCTCATCATATATATGTGTCTAGGGTTGAGCGTTCCCCACAGTAACTATCCATTTTGTATTAAGAGAGATGTCGCTGACGACTTGAATCTTTTTGCATATGTCAAATAACAGTATGATACAAGAATGGACTAAACCTTGAATTCTGCACCATAGCTGCAATTCTTCCCACTCACATAATGTAGTTATCTGTGCTTCTGGGTGCACATTAAAGGCCATGTGCCAGCCTGGTTTTGGTGTATGTATTTTGGGCGTCTACAAGTTTACCCTCAAGAGACGGCCTGTATCTCTATCCATACACTCTAGGTAAGTTCTTTTAAAGAGTCCTTGGCATGAAGCCTTGCGCTTCCGTACGGTTCTACGCCACTATGACATGGTTTAAAACCGAGGCTTTATCCCTAACTGGGTACCTCATCGTAGAGTCATACTACTGTAGCATGAGGTCACAAGCCTCTTTGTAGTGCCAAACTACCCAGCATGAAGCCTTGTGCTTCCGTGCGGTGTTACGCTCTATGACATGCCTTGCGAAGCCGAGGCTTTACCCTACCTGGTATCTCTTCGTGGTGTCATACAACTGTAACATGAGGACACTGGCCTCTTTGTAGTACTGTCTACCACTCTTCATTTATAATATACAACATTAGGCTACCTGCCTATAAGCGGTGCTACGCCGCAGTGACATGGCTTGCTAAGCCGAGGCATTACCCCTACCTGGGAACCTCATTGTGGTGTCACCCCACTGTAGCATGGAGTCCATGAGCTCCTTTGTAGTGCTGCGCTACCGTGCTTCCTGTAAAGCACAACAGACATTCACTCTGTCTGAGAACTCATTAAGGCATTTAACCCATCCTCTCCACAGGACTTGTTCTCCGCAGAGAACTATAGTAGACAACAATGGTTATGGGTCCGTATCCCTTCCATGTCCCTCGGGACTATGTACCCACTGTTACCTGATATTTTTCTCAATCAGTGGTCCTCCCTTGAACCAAAATCTAGATGCCTAGTAGATTTCTCTTTGAACTAATAGCATAAAACTTTATGGTAGGATTACACAGATACAATATCAGAATGCCTTTAAGCCTATTTTTCTTGCTGTATCATCGACCAGCTGGCACTTGAGGCCCTTTGTGAACGGATCTGCCAGGTTCTCCTGACTTCGAACATCAATTACAGCAATAGTTCTCCTTTTAATGAGATCGTTTATTGCTCTGTGCTTCAGCAGCACAGTTCTCTTCTTTCCGTTGAAGAGGTCATTTGATGCTACTGCTGTAGTCGCCTGGTTGTCATTGTAGCGCCCCACTTTCGATAGACGATGGAACTTCATAATATGCTTGTGCCGAGTCAGATCGCCCGGAAACTTAGATGGCCATCTGACTCGATCGTTAAGCTTGGTAAACGATAACACCTTGCGGCATCGATCAAATCGATTTGGACGGAAGTTACGAGAATCGATCCAACTAATAGAACGAATTCTGTTAGAATAAGTCCTAGATGCAGCGGGCTGCGTCTCGGCGAGTGAGCTCTATATAAGAGTCCCTTCGACGGGACCAGACTGCTGTATGGTTTTCTTGGAGCTTTTGCTGCTGGGATTTGATGAAGTGCTTTCGCGTCATTTTCATGGATGCAATTATAAATTTCGAAGCAACGGGAAAAGAAAGAATTCTAACAAAGTGTTGGTGCCATTGCAGGAGCTCGCGTAACTAAAGCTTGACGTTGCGAAGCGCTTCGACGATCGGCACGAAGCAAAGTAATTGGTGGGTGATTCGGCCCCTTCTTTTCTACTCTGTCCCGCAAACTAATTCCTTGCCTCGAATTTATTCAAATCGAGCGATGCCAAGTTAATTGCATGCCAATCCACTAAGTTCAAGAACTCGGTAAAAACGTATCGATTTAGAGTAATTCACTCTGAAAATACAAGTCTATCACATAAACCAGAAAGTTTAAGGTTCTAGTAAAAAGATAGACTATTTTACGTGCTGCAAAATATTATGAAATGTCGATCGTGGGTTATGATGCCTCGGATAATTTGGTGCCTACGGGACGCTAAATTGGGAGTACGGCTTCAGAGGAAAATGAATCATTGCATGAGTTGGGAGAAATAATAATGCCGTTCAATACTGTCTGCGCTATACAAAACTGTTGCATATGTTAAACTGTTCACGCATTGGCATAGTCATGGACAGCTTGTGCTCAAGTTGATATTTTTTCTCGAATCGGTATCCGGGGCATCGAAATCGAATCGACCTAGGGGGAATGAATAATCGTGCTTCGGCACTGATGCATTGCGGGACCGTCATTCAGGCTTGCAACCTAGAATGTGCAGGCCAAAATGCCGTTAAGATAGTCCCACGTGATGTGTAACATCAATGACCGCATATAAGATAGTAGCATGCTCACCTATTGTCTTATACAGATGTAAATATTATCTCTGTTTTCATGCAGGGACGAGCACGGCCGTGGTAAGAAATATGATAAACTGCTATGTTTCACTATATGCTTTACTACTCAAAGATGGATATCGAATATGAACTGAATTCGTTTAGTTCTAATAGAAATACAACTCTAAAGCATGCCTACCCTAACAATCAGAGTCGGTTTATACGAGTGGATTCGTCTCGGCCACTTAGCAAGTGTGCTAATCCCATTCCCCCAATTTCCCCAGGTGCGGCGGACGCTCCCAACTAAACTGAAGCTGAAGTGCGGAGAGGCATTTTGAAGCTCTTCCTATGCTGAAGTATTTTGAAACCAATTCAATCGACGACTTATGTATAAAGGGGCGAATGTATGGAACGATAAGCATTAGTTCAGGCAACTTGTCGAGTGTGTTTCTTTCTATTTTCAATCAATGTAGCCGCAACGGCATCCAATGTAATTACGACTTGCACTTCGTTGTAAGCTATGAATGAAAAGCATTTCTATCATCCAATGTAATTACAACTTGCACTTCGTTGCAAGCTATGAATAAAAAGCATTTCTATCTTCCTAAACTGCCTCTTATATTCTGATGTAATTTGTGAAGTTTCAACTTGGCGTATTAATATAAAAAGCAACGTAACGTTCTTGCCTTGTACGAGTGCAATTCCAGACTCGTACGGCATCACGCCTTAGCGAGGACAATCAAATTGGCAAAGTAACACCGGGGACGAACGGTTTGTCGACTCGGGACGTGATAGTCATAGTAATCGGTACCGCCGGTATCTAAGCTCCAACCACTGGAAGATCATACATGAGCTCCCGAAGCCATTCTGCTTCATCTGCTGCAGCTTCTAGTACATAGAACTCAGATTCTATGGAGGAACGAGAGAGTATAGTCTGCTTCTTCGACTTCCACGATATAGCAGCTCCACCCAAGGAAAAGATGTATCCACCTGTGGATCTCTCGCTTTCGACCTCTGAACACCAACTAGCATCACTGAAGCCTTCCACTACTGTCGGATACCCGTTGTAGTACAGTGCACATGTCAGAGTCTTCTTGAGATATCTCATCACCCGTTTCACAGCTTTCTAGTGCTTAATGCCTAGGTTGCTTGTGAACCGACTTAGCATTCCCACGGCGAAAGCTATGTCAGGCCTTGTAGAAGTAGTTGCGTACATCAAACTTTCGATAACACTAGAATACTCCAGCTGCCTGACGCTTTCTCTCGAATTTGGCTTCAGCTTCTGATCACACCTGTATGGCGTATCGATCCCTGGAAGATCCTGATACCTGTAGCTTGTGAGCATCTTCTTAATGTAATGAGATTGTGACAGCGCCACTCCAGTGTCTGTCTGGATGTTCTTTATACCCAAGATGACATCTGCATCCTCCAAGTCCTTCATACTGAACTTGGTTGAGAGGAACTTCTTTATCTCCATGACATTGCCTATATCCGTTCCTAGGATTAGCATGTCGTCCACGTACAGACAAACGATGACTTCTCTTCCATCAGCAAACTTCGTGTAAACATACTTGCCCGTCTCGCTAACTCTGTAGCCGTTTGATCTAATAACTTTGTCAAACTTCTCATGCCATATCTTGGGAGCTTGCTTCATACCGTACAATGATTTCACCAACTTTCAGACTTTATCTTCAAGACCTTTGACGAGAAATCCATCTGGCTGTTGCATGTATATCTCTTCGATCAGGTCGCCATTCAGGAATGTTGTCTTTACATCCATCTGATGTATCACCAACTTATGTATTGCTGCTAGAGCAATTAACATTCTGATGGTGATCATCCGTGCTACTGGAGCGTATGTGTCAAAGTAGTCTATCCCCTGTTTCTGAGAAAACCCCTTGGCTACCAGCCTGGCCTTGAACTTGTCAATAGTTCCATCTGCCTTCATCTTCTTCTTGAAGATCCATTTACATCCGATGGATTTTGCTTCTTCAGGTAGATCTACTAACACCCATGTGTTATTAGAGGTGATAGAGTCATACTCGTCATTCACTGTCTCCTTCCAGAAGATAGCATCTTTGGTCTTTATCGCCTCATCATAGGTAAGCGGATCTGCTTCTACATGATAGGTGACGAAGTCATCTCCGAAGTCCTTTGGTCTCCTCACTCGCTTGGCCGACGGCTCTTCGAGTTCTGGTTCAAACGTTGTTTCATCAACAACAATTTCTTCTTGGACTACGACATCGTTGGAAACCTTAGCTTCCTTTGCACCATCATTATTCTCTGAAATGTCCGCGAGAATAATATTTTTGTGCCTTGCAAACTTATCTTCAAAGTACTCCGCGTCACGAGATTCGATGACATGGTTAGACTCCAAGTCAAGGAATCTTCGAGCGTCACTCTTATCAGCATACCCCAAGAAGATCGTCTTCGTAGCCCTTATTCCGAGTTTCTGAATCTTCAGATCCGAAAGTTTTACGTATGCCAGACACCCCCACACTCGAATGATATTCAAGTTGGGTCTGACTTTGAACCAGAGTTCATGAGAAGTAATATCAGAAGTTGCATACGGCACTCTGTTCAGAATGAATGTGGCCGTCAATGCAGCTTCTCCCCAAAAGCACTTTGGAAGACCCGCAGTTAACAACATTGAGTTCATCATCTCTGTCAACGTTCTGTTCTTCCTTTCTGATACTCCGTTGGACTGAGAAGAATACGGAGCAGTAGTCTCGTTGATGATTCCATGTTCTTTACAGAATAATGTGATCATGAGATCGATATTCTCTGCCTTGATTACTCATCAACATCTTGAGTTGTTGTCCAGTTTGCCTTTCAGCTTCAGCCCTGAACTCCTTGAACTTCTCGAATGCTTCGTCTTTTGTTTTTATCAAGTAGACGAACGCATACTTTGAGAAGTCATCGATGAAGCTTATGAAATACTTCATCCCGACCTTCGTGGAGAATTGTTTGAAGTCATAGATATCGAAGTGCACCAACTCTAGAAGATTTGTGCTTCGATTGACCCGATGAAAGGGTTTCCTTGTGATCTTAGTCTGAGCACACACTTCACATTTCTCCACCTTTACCCCACATTTGGAGATAAGTCCTAGACTAGATATTTTGTTTATCCTTTTAGAATGGACATGGCCTAGTCTATTATGCCACAACTCAAGAGTATAAGCAGAATTGGAAATTACATTAATGTTCTCTGACTGGGTTACAAGTTGGAGTTTAAACATTCCTTCGGTATAGAAAGCTTTTCCAAAGTACATTCCTTTCAGGGACATCACCATCTGGCCAGCATTGATGTCCATCCTCAGGCCTGCGTTGCAGAGCAGGCCTCCAGAGATTAGGTTGGCAATCAAGGAAACATGCTTCACACCTTGAAGCGTCAGAGTTTTTCCGGATGTCAGCTTCAGCTCCACCATCCCGATCCCTTGAACTTCACCATCACCTTCTCAGAGGTTTGCTGGTATATGGTGAACCATTTCTTGCTTGAGCAGACATGGCAGGTGGCACCAGTGTCTACCCACCAGTCAGAGTCAGCCCCCACCGAAGTGACCTGAGCAATTATAGCAATACCGTCAGTAATCAATAAAACCTTATTAGGCTCACCTTGCTGTGACTGCTTGGGCTTGGATCTACATTCACTCTTGTAGTGGCCCTTCTTGCCACAGTTAAAACAAGTCACATTGGACTTGGGCTTCTTCTGTTTGAAAGACGGTCCCTTCACTTTCAGATTAGTGAAGTCTTTCTTGTGGTGAGAAGCCGCTGCTTCCCCTTGGAGTCTCTCGTCTGTACCAGATTGGCCTCGGCCAATTGTTTGGACAAAGCGTCCATCTTCTGTTGAGAACGCATCTCGTCCTCGACGTGGATTTCTTGTAAGAGATCTTCCAGAATGATCTCGAGTTTTTTCCGATGCATTCTTGCATAGAACGTATTCCATCCAGCAGGAAGTTTCGAGACGATCCCTCCAACGACAAACTTGTCGACGAAGGGCATCTTTTCATCGTCCAGTTTCTGACGAAGTTTTAGAAACTCCTTCACTTGAGGAAGCATCGCCTTCTCGTCTTCAAAGAGCCACTTGTGATATTTTTTGACGAAAAATATCTTGCTCCTATTTTCATCTTCCTCATACAGCTTTTCCACAGACTCCCATATTTCTCTGGCACTATCCTTCTTTAAGTAGGATTCTGCCAGGGAATCCTCCATAGCATTTAGGATCAGAAGCCTACAAATGCTATTCTCCCTTCTCCATTTGGCCTGAAGTTTAGTAGCCGCAGTTATAGCGGCAACAGACCCAGTATCTGGAACAGTTGGTTCCTCTTCAAAGAGCACATGATCAACGTCTCAGAGTTGAAGGGTGAGAAAGATCTTCCTCTTCCAGACTTGATAATTCTCTCCATCAAACTTTTCCAACTTGCAGTAGTCAGTTTGGAGGAGTGAAGCATTAATGTTTTCCATCGTACTAATCTTGCTTTGAGATTGTTAGCCCCGAGGCATAGATATAGATGGAAAACAGGAGTTCAGCAAGCCTACATAGTAGGTGCCACAAATGAGGAGTTTAGCAAGCCTACACAGTAGGTGCCACAAATGAGGAGTTTAGCAAGCATATACAGTAGGTGCCACAAATGAGATAGATCTCAAGAACAAAGTTAGGCCTCCCTACTCAGTAGGTGCCTTAAAACCTGAAGAACGAGTTATAGAGAAACAAAAGAAGAAGAAGAAGAGGATTAAATCTGTTGAGATGTAAAAACACCATTGTTTAAAGCAAGATTCGCCTCTATACGATCCGCTTCCAGGAACCAGCAAGTTCAAGAGAACTTCTGGAACGCTCGTCAGTCAATATTTGTGACTTGAACATGCTTCCTGAACTTTATGGACTCCCTTAACTCTCTTCTTTTGGTGCATCTTGAAAAGGAGGCAAGGGGGCTCTATTTATAGAGTGGAGTAAGCCATCACCATCTCTTATATCCGATGTGGGACTAAAACACCAATACTCTAAAATAGATTTTGATGTTTTACATCATCCCACAATCAACATAGTCGAGTGCTTGCCCACGCCTTCCCCCCGAACACTCCCGTGCATACACGAGACAACCTGGAGTCTGTGTTGAGTCCGGGACCGCACAACAAAAATCAACTTACGTCCTTGTTGGAATTAATCATTTTCCTCTTAGTAAAATCACCCACATGGTTCCCTTCTTAGGGTCACCACCCCATGTGTATATCCCAACAACACATACTCATATATATGTTGAGATAACTCATGGTGCTTTTTCAATGTGGGACTAAACTTTACAAAGCATGTTGAGAGCAAGCTCTCTTCATGTCAAGGAGCAAGAGTACCAACAAAAATAGCATACATGTATTTGGTTTCACATGCCTTACAAAAAATAATATTACTAATATCATATTACAATACTCCTCTCCGATTGCACATATTCTAAAATCGTTGAATAATGTCTTTATTGCTGACAGTCTCAGAAATGTCTTTCTCAATGTAAGAGACAAAGCAGTCATTCATAAACTCATCTCTAAACCAAGCAGCAACAAAACTTGTGTTAACCCAATGATTATATCATGTTTTTGAATATGGCTAATCAATTAAGTTTAACATAATAGCATCACTAATATTCATGTAATCACTATCATGTTGCTACTTAAACTTAGCATTGTCCTAATGTTAGCATTGTCCTCAATGTTCACTATTTCAATATTGTTGAGCTACATAAGCTTGTATTATATTGTTTTGTTTGTCTAACATGAACTTGTAGACATGCAGTAAGCATGATCAAGCTTTGTCAAACCAGGACATATGCAATAGAGAATTATTGATGGGCCAAAGACGGTGTTGGCGAAGCCTCCGAAAGGTATTCAGATTTCCAGATCTGTTTATCTTTGGACGACCGCCGTCAAGGAAAAAGGCGTCTTCATGTTTGCTCAAATATCTGAAGAAATGCGTCATCAAAGGGCTCTTGGTTTTCCTATTTTATTAATATATTTTTCATATTTATTGAGTCTAGGAATACGATGTAAACTGCATCGTACTGGCAAATAGGCTACCCAAGAAACGTTTTCAAAATACCCTTTCTTTTGAAAACAAGCCCACTTACAAAAGCCCAAACTACTTCCTAACTGCCTGACTTTTCAAAAAGTCCAAAAACTAATTTGCAAAAATCCTGACAGAACTCCAACAGAACTCGGCCAGAGTTTGGCCTAAATTCGGCCAGAGTTCGGTTAGTGAACGTTGCTTTTTGAACTTGGTCTTCCTGCAGTTACGGATCCCAACGAGATTTTCTCATAGAGTTCTGCCCGAATTCTGTCCGAATTCTGTCAGAATTCTGCCTTTGGAAAAACTATAAATAGAGAAGAATTTCGATCATTTCAGTTCACTCACTCACTTTCATATCTCTTCTCTATAAGCCTACTACTTCTTCCAAAGTATTCTAAGCTTTCATTTTCAAATCCCAAGCCAGTTACAATCCTCTAGTCGATTTGCCAGTACGGTACGGTCTAGAAGTTTCAGAGCGATTGTAATCAAAGGCTTGATTGAAGATAGACACTTTACAATTGAAGTTGGTCGAGTACTTCGGATCAAAGCTCGCGTTGTAGAAGTTGCAAGGACTTCGGATGAAAACTTGTGGTGATTTTCCATAGTGGATTCAACTGGAAGCTAGAGTTCTTCCGACTGGACTAGTCCCCACAAGAGGGAAACCAGTATACATCCTTGTGTTTGCGTTTGCTCTCTACTCTCTACTTTTCATTTACATATATGTGATATATATATTATATGATCTTGTTATTAACATTTTTAAATAGTTAATTTTCGCTGCCTACTCTATTCATCCCCCTCTAGAGTATTGGGCTTTACAACTCGTTCCTACAATCGGTCCTACAACTTGGAGATGTTTACTCTTTTTACAATATTTGTACAAAATCTATGTACAATATTTACTAAACATGGTATATATTGTTCTTACCACAGTTGTAGAATGTTGTTGTTTTTCTTCTTCTTCTTCTTTTTGAGGTGTCATTTTCTCCGGCTTAGAAAATGCTAAGGGGGGATTCGAACCCGCGCCTTCTGCACCGAGGCCCCCATTGCTACCACTAGGCCACAACCCGCGGACAGTTGCAGAATGTTGTTAAAATTATATTTACAATACTTGTAATATGTTTTAGAAAGTATTTTTTTACAATATTGAAAAAATGTCGTAGAAAAGTTTTGGTCGAATTTTAAAATTTTCAACAATGTTTGTAAACTGTTATGGGAAGAACTTCTAAAACGTTTTGACAATGTTCAAATGAACATTATGGAATATATCCCCCTTTTACAACCCTAGATATAACAACCTTCTATTGAACGTTGTAAAAGATCTTTAACAATATTTTTTCAACATTGTAAAAGGGATTTTTTTGTAGTGGGTAAAGTTGAGGAGTGTACAGTCAATAAGTTTCGGGGACAATTTTTTTGAGTGGTATATGTAATATCCTTCCACGCTCAGTTCAACTGGATGACCGAAAAAGCAACAGACTTTTGGACTTAATTATGCAATGGCTTGCTCGAAGTCCCGCATGGTTGAGGTAACTCCTTGTTCAGGTTGGCGGCTTCGATGAAATTGCCTCTGCACAAACAAAATTGAGTTTTCATATGCACTTAATATGCTTGGTAATAAAAGAGACGAACCCATATAGCTAAGGGAATAATCTCATTATCTCGAGTCGATTGATATAGAACTTGGAATTGTCCACTTGTTGCCTATATCTCACTCCATGATGGTTTTCAAATTTGGCACTCGGTCTTTTGACCACACAAATTGGGTTAAGTACCACGGGCTATCGACCTGATTTCATAGCAGGCACATTCCTCTGATTTTACTACTTATTATAGCAATACGTTCTACGGTCTCACACAAGTTGGTTATATAGAAGGTGGCATGGTTAAGGCACTCAAGGAACACATTTTGGTTCGAAGTTAGGCATGAAGGCTATGCAGTAGTCATTCCTGGATTTCAAAGACACTATTGAAAGTTCACGCGACCGTTTGTCACCGAGGCTATCCCTCGTTTGGGAGCCTTATGTTCCCACGATCTCTCGATAGTTACAAGATATGGTATAGAAAGAAAAGTTGAGTCGAGTATTGCACGTTCATTGGACAACTTATGCACAAGGTTTGAGTTCCTCGAACGATTGCTGGAACATTGGGATCGATTCGTCCTAGAAAAAATTGTTCTTACGGGACCCCCGAATGGTGTGCGACCTGACCCGAGGGGTGCGCCGTAAAATGGATATTGCAGAAAATTCTGGGAGATCGCGCCTCTAGTCGGAACTTACGGTTTTATCCTTATGGTCCAGGGATAGCTTGTCATGCTAGTGACCCTTCATATAGTTTGAGTCGGCTTGATAGCAGCAATTCGCGTGCATGCCTTAGATTGAGTCAAGAAGTGTATGCACGACACAAATAAGTCAAGAAGATTATGCACAACACGAATAAGTTAAGAAGTTATGCACGGCATGATTGAGTCAAGAGTGGATGCACAGTATACAACACAATTATTGAGCCTAATATTTGGCCTCAATGGAGACACGTGCTTCGGCACGAGATGTGGCATCGTGTTTGAGTCATTGACACAATATGGCACAAGTTTGTGATTGAGTCGTTTAAGTTTGAAACAGGAAAGGCCGTAGGGCAAGAATATGGTTAAGTCATACTGAGTTGCGATGTAGTGCCCCGTCCCTACATCGTGCCTCATTTTCGTCCACAAGGTGCGCGAGAAAGGAACACTGTTGCTATCGATTCGGTCAGGACTGACAGGTCGGAATCGGCCGAGTCGATCGAACGGGAACGGTTGAATTAAGATCCATTCCACGTTATAGAATGGTTTCTTCGGAACCAAGTCCCATATTCAGCGGGTTGTGCCTCGAGGATTGGCTCTGCGGCTGAGTCGGGAGAGACCTCCCGTTGCTCTTGTTTTCATGTCGCACTTGATTTGGCTTTGGCTTTGGTTTTCGTAAATGCGTTTTTTATGAATGTTTTCGATGGGTTTTTGTGACACGTTTTCGAGTTTCGCATTCATATCGAATATCCTTGAATTATACAGTGTTCTAATCAGTTGCTTATACGATTGCAGGTGATCGCGTAGGCGACGTCAGCGCAGCCAACCGGTCGCTCGCTTGAAGCAAGCCTAAGGCGAGTGGCTGACCTCCTTCGTCTTGTCCCTCTACTTTAAAACTCAATATGTGAAGTAAACGAATGCTTGTCATAATAGTGTAGAATCAAAGAAATTGTGGCACGATTCTTCACGTAACACTTGCTAACAAACTGTCGGTTTTGAAAATGGAAAACATGTTTATTACGCAAATCCACTTAGCCTATGCAAAACCATGAATGAATCGATTAACGTTTATCGCAACGATATGGTCAAGTAAGCAAATCAACTAAGTTCAAAGGAAAACGGTCATTGGACAACTTGTCGACAAGGTAAAGTTTCCTCGAACGGTTGCCTAGGCCAAGGGACCGATTCGGCCCGGGAGGAACGAGTGTAGCGGCGCCAACCCTTCATTAGCACGAGTTATACGGGCACTTTCGCACAGGGCTCGCTACCCGACGCGAAAGGGGCATCGCCTAACCAATGCTATAGTCCGCGATGGCTTGACATTGCCAGTGGCCTTCATACCCCTTCACTACTTAACAGGTGCATGGGACACGGGATGAATATGATAGTTGCTTAATGATATCCAGTTTCATATGCTTGCCTCAAAACATGTTAACATGCAAATCGAACATGATGGTTAGAAAGATCATTGAAATAGCTAGCTAATATGTTTACGAAACTTCTTGAATCAAATGCAGAGCTTTGATTTAATTAGCCATTCGCCAGTACATATGTTTCGTGCTGATCCTCGCTCTTTGCAGGTCCCGCGAACCAGGAAGGACGCGCCAGCTAGCTCGGCGGCGTTCGTGATTTTGAAGCTTCGGCCGTACGTCGAAGACTTTCTCTGCGACTCCACTTTTGAAGGCTCTCGACAGTCCAAGGAAGATGACTCAGCGTCCCTCCCATCCAAGTCACTGAAGTACTTTGTGTATATTGAGGGATGCGTGCAATGTATGGAACGGCTATCTTATCGGCACTCTTTTGTAATCGAGTCATGTTGTAGCCCGTGCGGCAATGAGTCTTGTATCGGAGTCTGTAAAAGATATTCATTATCAATAAAGATCAAGTTTCCTCTACTTATTGTGTGAATCAATTTGTCTGTGTACTCTCTTAGATCTCGTGTCTCGGATTACCTTATGACTAGGCCTTGTGCGATCGTAAATTAGGTTCGCATGGCATCACGCCCGGGGGACGACTATCGATTCTACGAAATCGGGGCGTGACATAATGGTATCAGAGCACGGCTTTACGTCCTTGGCCTCCAATGTCGAGTTCTAGTCTCCAACCGTTGACCTCGTGTCGATGAGATGAGTTGTTCCATACGCTGAACCCAGGACATTTTTCGAAACTAACGAGCATTTCTTTCTTTTCCCTGCAGTTACGGGAGCTCAGGCGGAAGACGAGACGTGCGCTTCCAGCGGCTCGAGTGCTTCTAGACCCGGGCATTCCGTCAACCCAACGGGAATGACGGCTACTGTAGCTGAACCTTCTGGCGGCCCGATGCAACGTATACTGCAGATGCTTGTAATGCAGCAACGTCAAAACGAGCTCCATCATCAGCAAGCGGAGGCTCGTCAGACTCAATTTGAGAATCAATTCGAGGCTCAATTCAAGCAGCAGCAGCTGAATACCCTCCAGCAGATCGTACAGTCGATCGTGGGCAACAATAACAATTCAACGATGACGTCTGCCGTGACCCATCCTGCGGTTCGATCCAAAGAAGCTGAACCAGAGGCGCTCGTGCTCTCACCTGCGACACCGAGAAGTTCTAACTTCGACGTGTCAAAATTCACTAAAAGCTGTCGCACTTCCTTCAACGGCACAGAAGATCCCTCGGTGGCGATCGACTGGTTGGAGGAGCTGGAAGACAAGTTCGAGCTTCTAGGTGTCAAGGACTCGAAGAAAATCACGTGTGCTCAACTTCTACTTCGAATGAACGTGCACGATTAGTGGGCTGTGCAGAAGCGGGCTATTCGACGTGAAGCCGAGACGGCGGCGATCTCATGGGCGACATTCAGAGATGTGTTCGAGAACAAATATCTTTCTACAACCGTGCGACAGAAAAAAGAAAATGAGTTTATGCAGCTGACATAAGGGAATATGACTGTACGACAATATGCGGCCAAATTCAACAAACTGGCCAAGTTTGCTGCAGACTATCTACCTACCACTGCAAGTCGAGCAAGACGATTTGTAGTGGGCCTGCGTTCCACTATCCGTGCTCATGTCTCGGTGCCGAAATACAAAACTGTGGGCAAGGCACTCAACCACGCCATCCATCTGGAGTCCGAGTATCCTCCTACTACTACCGACGCTGTTCACTTTAATAACAAACGCCATAGTAATGCGGGAGGCAACAACATACTCAATATAGTGGCAACCAGACGAAGGAGCAGATGGTCTGCAATTTCTGCCACAAGGACGGGCACCTGGACGCTGAGTGCCGACTTAAGCACAGAGTATGTTTCGCGTGCGACAAAAGAGATCACCTCGTAAGGGACTGTCCGGATGCTACGTCGAACCAACGCCCCCTACAACATCAACAAAACCGAGGCCAAGCACCTCGGGCTCCACCGACCGCACAACAGAATGGCCAAGACCGTCGCCCCAATGCTCAAGGCTGCGTCTACGCCAAGACTCGGGACGAAGCGTTTGCATCTGATACAGTCATGACAGGTATACTGCAATTCAATAATAAACATGCTCGTGTATTGTTTGATTCAGGTGCCACGTATAGTTTTATATTGGCGGACTTTGTCGCCGAGCATAAATTTACCTTGACACCACTGGGCATCGACCTTACTGTTAACATACCGTCGGACATGCCACTACTTGCAAATTTAGTCTGCGGAGACGAAATCATCTGTATAGGTGGTCAAAAGGTCAGTCTCGATGTGATAGTTCTAAACATTAAGGACTACGATATCATTCTGGAGATGGATTGGCTCGGTCCGTGTAACGCAACCATAGACTGCACTGAAAAGAAGGTAACATTTCGCATACCTGGAGTGCCTGAATTCTGCTACTCGTGTGGTGAGGCGTCGCCGACCTGCATGGTAATCTCCGCAATATCTGTTCGATGGATGCTGCATTCCGGGTGCGAAGGCTATCTAGCTTCCGTTTGAGACATGCGATAGGATGGTACAAACGTGGGTCAAACCGACGTTGTGGCAGAATTCCCCGATGTGTTCCCGGACGAGCTGCCCGATATGTCGCCCGATCGAGAGATTGAGTTCACTATCGATACCTTCCCCGACACTCGATCGATCTCGAAAGCCCCGTACAGAATGGCCCCTGCAGAGCTTAAAGAACTCAAGGTGCAATTACAAGAATTACTCGACAAGGGATTCATCTGACCCAGCGTCTCGCCCTGGGGAGCGCCCGTGCTATTTGTCAAGAAGAAGGATGGCTCTACGCGTCTTTGTATCGACTACCGCGGGCTGAATAAAGCCACCGTCCGAAACAAATACCCCCTGCCCGCATAGACGATCTGTTTGATCAGCTTCAAGGAGCCACAGTGTTCTCTAAAATTGATCTGCGTTCGGGTTACCATCAACTCAAGATCAAGCCGAACGATGTGCCGAAGTCTGCCTTCCGCACTCGATACGGCCATTACGAGTTTCTGGTAATCTCATTCGGCCTAACGAATGCCCCTGCTGCTTTCACGGATTTAATGAATCGGGTGTTCCGACCATTCCTTGACAAGTTTGTAGTAGTCTTTATCGACGATATACTCGTCTACTTAAAGAATAGACAGCAACACACTGAGCATCTGCAGACCGTGCTTCAGACCCTTCGAGAAAATCAACTATATGCGAAGCGAAGCAAATGTGAATTTTGGCTTAGCAGCGTCGCATTTCTCGGACACATCATTTCTGCTGAAGGCATTGCGGTCGACCCAAAGAAAGTTGAAGCCGTTGTCGATTGGAAACGGCCAGCGTCCGTCAGCGAGATTCGAAGTTTCCTTGGCTTAGCGGGATACTACCGACGCTTCGTGAAAGACTTCGCGAAGATCGCATCGCCTCTGACTCGCCTCACCCAGAAAGGAGTCGCATTTGAATGGTCAGACGACTGCAAAGCTGCATTCCAAGAGTTGAAGCAAAGGCTCGTCTCGGCCCCGATACTCGTACATCCAGAAGGGACCGAGGGTTTCCAGATATTCAGCGACGCATCCGGTCAGGGCTTGGGGTGTGTGCTGATGCAGCGGAACAAGGTAATATCTTTTGCTTCCCGACAGCTAAAGCCGCACGAGAAGAACTATCCCACGCATGACCTGGAGTTAGCGGCGATTGTGTTCGCGTTGAAATTGTGGCACCACTATCTCTATGGCGTGGCGTGCATGATCTATACCGATCAAAAGAGCCTCAAGTATCTATTCACGCAGAAGGAGCTGAACTTGCGGCAAAGGCGTTGGCTGGAACTAATCAAAGATTACGACTTGACTATCGACTATACGCCGGGAAAGAGAAATGTTGTGGCGGACGCTCTGAGTCAGAAGTACATAGCCTCACTATCTATCGACCCCAGACTGCTATGTGACCTAGAAGAGATGGGCATCGAGCTCCGAGTCAGATTTCGGAATGTGCAGTTGGCAAAGTTGCAGTTAGAGCCGAGCTTGCTTGATAAGATCAAGACCGCTCAGAATGACGATCCGTACCTGAAGAGAATACGAGATTTAATCTCGACGGGCAGGACGACCGACTTTACGGAAGACGAGACCGGCGTGCTTCGATTGAAGGGCAGGCTATGCGTTCCGGACGATTCAGAACTCAGAAAGGAGATACTGTCGGAGGTGCACTATACGAAATACACTTTGTATCTCGGTAGCACGAAGATGTACAAGGTCCTCCGCACAAACTTCTGGTGGCACGGGATGAAAAGAGATGTGGCACTCTTCGTGTCATAATGCATGGCCTGTCAGCAAGTGAAAGCTGAGCACCAGAGACCGGGCAGAGATGCAGAATCTGGCAATTCCAGAATTGAAGTAGCAGCACGTGTGTATGGATTTTATTGTTGGTCTGCCGAAGACGCCGCGGGGAAATGATGTCATCTTGGTCATCGTCGATCGATTAACCAAGTCAGCGCATTTTATTGCCATCAAAGTTACTTGGAGCGTTGAACGCTTGGCGCAGATATATCTTGATAAGATAGTACGACTGCATGAAGTTCCAGTATCCATCGTCTCTGATCGGGATTCACGGTTCATGTCGCGATTCTGGAGTAGCCTTCAGTCGGCGCTGGGTACCAAGTTGCAGTTCAGCTCAGCTTACCATCCTCAGACCGACGGCCAAACGGAGCGCGTCAATCAGATTCTCGAAGACATGCTACGACTCTGCACAATTGACTTCAAATCAAGCTGGAACAATCATCTACCTCTGGCCGAATTTGCATACAACAATAGCTATCAATCCAACATTTAAATGGCGTTGTATGAAGCCTTGTACGGGCGCAAGTGCCGATCACCCATTTGCTGGGACGAAGTCGGAGAGCAGCAGATTCTCGGTCCGGAACTGGTAGAACAGACCGTGCAGAAAATTTGGCTCATTCGGGAAAGATTAAAGACCACACAGAGTCGTCAGAAAAGCTATACGGACGTTCATCGTCACCCCCTCGAGTTTTAAGTAGGCGATCACGTATTTCTCAAAGTGTCGCCCATGCGGGGAGTTAGTGGTTCGGTACGAAGGGAAAATTAAGTCTGAGATTCGTTGGGCCGTTCGAAATACTCGAACGGGTCGCCCCAGTGGCCTATAAAATTGCCCTAACCTCGGCGCTCGAAAGTGTACACAACGTCTTCCATGTCTCCCAGTTGCGGAAGTATGTGCACGACCCTAGCCACGTGGTAGATTTTGGCCAGCTGGAGCTAAAGTCAGACTTATCCTACGTTGAAGAGCCAGTTCAAATCTTAGAACGCAAGGATAAGTTGCTGTGAAATCGAGCGATTCCTCTCGTCCGCGTCCTCTGGAAGAACCACTCGGTCGAAGAGTCGACGTGGGAGCTTGAATCGGAGATGAAGGAGAAATTTCCTTCATTGTTCTCGTAGAGGTAGGTTCCATCTTTAAGTTTCAAGGACGAAACTTTTTATTAGTTGGTTATGGTGTAGTGTCCCGTCCCTACATCGTGCCCCATTTTCGTCTACGGGGTGCGCGAGAAAGGAACACTGTCGCTATCGATTCGGTCGGGACCGACAGGTCGGAATCGGCCGAGTCGGTCGAACGGGAACGGTTGAATTAAGATCCATTCCACGTTATGGAATGGTTTCTTCGGAACCAAGTCCCATATTCAGCGGGTTGCGCCTCGAGGATTGGCTTTGCGGCTGAGTCGGGAGAGACCTCCCGTTGCTCTGGTTTTCATGCCGTACTTGATTTGGCTTTGGCTTTGGTTTTCGTGAATACGTTTTTCGTGAATGTTTTCGATGGATTTTTGTGACGCATTTTCGAGCTTCGCATTCATATCGAATATCCTTGAATTATACACTGTACTAATCAGTTGCTTACGCGATTGCAGGTGATCGCGTAGGCGACGTTAGCGCAGCCAACCGGTCGCTCGCTTAAAGCAAGCCTAAGGCGAGTGGCTGACCTCCTTCGTCTCGTCCCTCTAATTCAAAACTCAATATGTGAAGTAAATGAATGCTTGTCATAATAGTATAGAATTAAAGAAATCGTGGCACGATTCTTCCCGAAACACTTGCTATCAAATTACCGGTTTTGAAAATAGAAAACGTGTTTCTTACGCAAATCCACTTAGCCTATGCAAAACCATGATTGAATCGATTATCGTTTATCGCAACGATACGGTCAAGTAAGCAAATCAACTAAGTTCAAAGGAAAATGGTCATTGAACAACTTGTCGACAAGGTGAAGTTTCCTCGAACGGTTGCCTAGGCCAAGGGATCGATTCGGCCCGGGAGGAACGAGTGTAGCAGCGCCAACCCTTCATCGACGCGAGTTATGCGGGCACTTTCGCACAGGGCTCGCTACCCGACGCGAAAGGGGCGTCGTCTAACCAATGCTATAGTTCGCGATGGCTTGACATTGCTAGTGGCCTTCATACCCCTTCACTGCTTAACATGTGCACGGGACACGAGATGAATATGATAGTTGCTTAATGATAACCAGTTTCATATGCTTGCCTCAAAACATGTTAATATGCAAATTGAACAGGATGGTTAGAAAGATCATTGAAATAGCTAGCTAATATGTTTACGAAACTTCTTGAATCAAATGCAGAGCTTGAATTTAATTATCCATTCGCCAGTACATGTTGTCACGACCCACACCCTAGAGTAAGGGCACGAGACGTGGGTACGTCCAGCCTACGCCGCAGTGTCAGCGGTAGAACGTTATCCTAGGTCACAACATCTAGCAATAATGTACTAAACAGTTTATACTCTCCGAATGGGGGTGACATAGCAGTAAATAAACTCAATCACAACTAAGGAAGAAGAAAGCACGATATGATATAGTACTCAAGGAAAACAGATGATAAAGTAGTCTAAGATAACATCCCAGCAATATCCAGAGTACAAACTCAGCTACAGGATATGAAAAAATATATACAACTCAAAATCTCTGAACAGAAGTAAAGTCTAGCTAAACAGTCTCAAGACAACATGAAGTAAGATAAGGCCTAACTAAGCTAGTCTAGGCAATGGGGGTGATGTCCTCAGCTAGAGCTGGGTCCTCCTGAGAGTCCAGCTCGCAAGTGTCGTCTAGGGTTGCCCCGTAGAAGGTATCCACACAGGCCTCCTCCTCGTCCTCTGTAATATTTTCAACAGGTCCAGTCAGGACAGGAGCGAGCACAATACATCTCAACAGATCATAGCAGGTTAGAAAATATAAACATGCAATAGAGTAAGATACAGGTACTGAAGAATACAGTAAGTAAATAGAGAGAGAGAACTGTAATAAAAATATCTACTATAAGTAAAGAACTAACGGTGGCTAGTGAGTCAGAGTACCGGATAGCACATGTGAACAGAACAGATTTGTACATGATCTAAACTAAAGAGTTTCACATGATCTACACTACTATGAAATTGTTCACATGACTACTAGCACTCCTCCGTTTCTCCAATCAATACACAAAGATCTAAGCAGGTTATGTTATTATACATGATATCACATGGGGGCCCATGATATTATACATGAGGGCTCCGTGAACATGAGAGTACATGATTCACAGGAGTATACATGTATGATGAAAGCACAGGAGTACATGATGAAAGTGAAATGCACATGACATAATGTACCCGATGCTCCCGAGGGGGATAACATCACATAAAGAGATCCATATAGTACCAATCCGTGATAATGTCGTGACAGCATCAAGTAAAGTAATGTAAAGCAGAAAAATAATTCTAAGCAGGATATGAAATGATCAGAGAATATACTCGCCTGGTATCTGAGTGTCCAATATGAAAGTACTGACCGAGGAGTGGTGTCTGGCTCCTAATCAGAACAGCACAAGTCACAACAAGTCTAAAATGGTAAAATAAAGTTCTACTATGCACTCTACATGAGTCTAGGTCAATCTAGGCCAAAGTCAACTCATGGTCAACTCTGGTCAAACCTAGAAATCAAACTTGGTCAACTATGGTCAAACTAGGTCTAACAAGTCTAAACTAGGTCAAACTAGCCTATACTAGTCTACATTAGCCTATACTAGGCCTAACTAGTCCATACCAGTCTAAACTAGGCTAAACTAGCCTATGTTAGCATACCAAGTCCTTACAACTTATACTAGCTAGTACACACCACAACTCAAACCTAGTCACTACAAGTCTATACACATAGTCTACATTATTACACTCACACATACTAGGTTATAGTACAATACATTAGGAACTTCACATATATATATATTATATATTTCTAGGCTCAAATCAAAATACACATGTCTAGGCTACCTATATTGCATATACATTCATATGCATAATTTATATACATAATACATATTATATATAAATATACATACATGATATGAGAGAGAGTGTATAAGTGTGTGTGTGTAGAGAGAGAGCAATATGTTTTAGAGAGTGAGGGTGGAAAGTGTGTGCATGTACATGCTTGTGTGTGTGTGTAGGGTGTGTGAACTGTCAAGTGTTTAGGTGAGGGTGTGAGTGAAATATGTGTGTGTGTGTTGACTATGAGTGAGTGATGAGTAAAATATGTGTGTGTGTGTGTGATGAAGAGTGAGGGTGAGTGTGTGAATGCCTGTGTGTAGAGAGGAGGGTGATGTGGGAGTAATGTGTATGAACCCTGGAAATAGGACAACAAGGGAGGAAAGGAAATCAATCACCAAAAATTCAGAAAACTGAATCCATTTCAACAGTCCACCCATTCAACCCCCATCTTGATTCCAATTATTCACCAAACAACACCAAATTCGACACACAACTAGATCACCTATAGGAAAACCCTAATTGGGACTTAAACCCAACATTTAACAGCATTAAATAGGTCTAAATAGATAGCAAAGTTCACTTTTAAAATCTAGAAATGCAGGAATTTAATACCATGTTTCAGAATTTTAGGTAAATGGTAAATACCTATTGAAAACACATTAAAATACAAATTAACAGGTTGGTAATTAAAATATACAATGTATATATGTCATACAAGGTGTTTGTGTCCAAATAAAAGGACACAATCGTGTCTAATCGAATTAAAACTCAAAACAGTACAAAACTGGCACTGTTAAGTGCACTGCATCGTGCACGTGTGCACGCGTGTCATGCACATGACACAGCACGAATTAAGACACATGCTCGTACACACGTATACGCCCACACTAGGGCTAGGACTAGGTCAAACTGAATCGTGTCCTCGACGTGTCTGTGAGTGATACGAAAACCGTATCAGTGTCGAAAAATACCTGACTGCACTGTCAGTCCCGACCAGTGCAACGAGGATTACTCCCTCGATACGCCACGTGGGCCCCTGAAACTTGACGCGTGGCATGTCAATGGGTGCCCCATGGGGTGTGTCGAACCTCGTGTCCAGTGGTCGCGTGTCGTGTCCGGTACAGCCCCCGAACAGCAGGACATGCAGTCCCGAACGCGAGCGAACGTGTCTTTGTGTCCAAACAGACACGACACCAGACCAAAATCACCTCAGTCCAAAAGAAACGTGTAAGCGACAACAAAATAATAATTTCTATTCAATTAGTTTCTGAAAATTAGGTCGAAATGCCCATTGGGGCATTTCATCGAACACATGTAATGTGACACTGATACGTGTCCAAATAGGACACGAATTGGACTCAAATTCTAGGGTTTCCTATTCCTACAGTTAGGTTAGGCCTAGGGCTCCCTAGATATGCAATAAAATCAGAATTTCATGGTGTCAATTGAAAGTAACCTCAATGTATCAAAATCCCCAAAAAGCTCTAAAGAGAGATGTTCCTCTTGATGGTCAAACTCCTCCAAATTGATTTGAATCTGAGAATAACATGTAACAACAGCAAGAACACTTCATTTAAAACCTATTGCAATTTGTTTGAGGGAAAATGGAGCTAAAATGGATTTTCTAGGGATTTTAGAAGTTGAGCCTCTTTCTAAAGCTTGTTCTTCCTTAGAGGCTAGCCCTAATTTCTAAGAGAATATTTATAAGGGGGGAATCCCTAGGATAGGTTAAGTGGCTAGAAAATTAATGTTAGGGTTAGGGTTGGGCACTTGGCTAATGGGCTTTGGGCTTAGTCATAAAACAATGTCTCAAAAATCACAAGTTATGACTTGTGATCAAAATCTTTCTATTCTAAACTCTATATTCCTAATTGGTTTCACTAACTAGAGTATGGTTAACTTAACTTAACCTATGGTCTCATATCTAGCCAAGTCCAACTCAACTAGGGTTAGCTTACAAAGTCAAAGCTAGTCAAAGTCAACCTAGTCAACCCTCATTCAAACAATTCCAAAATAATTTCTAAAAATTCTCATAAATTCAAATAAATTCTAATAAATTCAAATAACCCCAAAAATGTCAAAAATACCCTCAAACTAAAAATATGGTAGTGAAAAATTTACCCTCCTTAAAAGAATTTTGTCCTCAAAATTGAAAGACGAAATGCAACTGATGAGAAGGATAGAAAGTATACCTCACGGTCCAAAAAGATATGGGTAACGCTCGCGCATCTCAACCTCCCGCTCCAGGTAGACTCTCCTGGAGAATGATGCCTCCATGCGACGCGTACCAAGGGTATCACCTGGTTCCTCAGAACCTTCTTCCGTCGATCCAGAATCTCCACTGGCTACCCTGGATAGCTAAGAGAAGGCCTAACCTCAATCTCTGAGTGATCGAGCACATGGCTAGGGTCAGCCACGTACCGGCTCAACTGTGATACATGGAATACATTATGGACCCCCACTAGTACAGGCGGCAAGTCTAGCCTGTATGCTACGTCACCGACTCTCCCGTTGATAACGAAAGGGCCGATGAAGCGCGGGCTAAGCTTTCCGCCTCCACCAAAACGTATCGTACCATGAGTCGGAGATATCCTCAAGAAATTTTGGTCTCCGACCTAATCACAAGCAAGGCCTCAATTAATTATAATAAACAAACATGATTAATAAAATACAAACAAACAAACCTAAATCTAATCCTACTCTAATCTGTACCTCAAACTCCAACGGCCTCCGGTGGCTATCGGTCCAGTGCCGATGTCTGTCCTGCGCCACGCGAAGTCTGTTCCTGATGAGCTTCACCTTCTCGGCTGCGTCAACAACCATCTCTGGCCCCAGTAAAGCTCGCTCACCAACATCATCCCAAGATAAGGGTGTACGGCACCTACGCCCGTACAGAGCCTCGAAAGGTGACATCTCAATGCTGGCCTAGAAACTGTTGTTGTAAGCAACCTCCACCAAATATAGATGATCCTCCCAGGAACCTCCAAAGTCCAGGACGCCCGTCCGCAGCATATCCTCAAGTGTCTAAATAGTCCGCTCTGACTGTCCATCCATCTGGGGGTGGTATGCAGTACTAAACTTGAGCTGAGTGCCCAAGCTGGTCTGTAGTCTCCTCCAAAAATGGGAAGTAAAGCGACTATCCCGATCTGAGACGATGGTCTAACCGGAACCCCATGAATCCTGACTATCTGTCGCATATACATCTCCGCCAGCCTCTCCGTAGACGTACCCACCTTGAATGGCAAGAAGTGGGCCGATTTGGTCAACCTGTCAACGATGACCCAAATTGCATCTTTTTCTCCTGGTGTGTACGACAATCCTGATACGAAGCCTATAGTGATATGCTCCTATTTCCACTCGGGAATGGGCAGCGGCTGCAACAATCCACCCGGCCTCTGTCTCTCTGTCTTGACCTGCTGACAGACCAAACACCTAGCCACGAAGCGAGCCACCTCCCGCTTCATCCCTAACCACCAAACATGCTCCCTCAGATCTCGGTACATCTTGTTGGCACCCGGGTGTATAGAGTACTGAGATCTGTGGGCCTCCTGTATAACCTGCTCCCTGAGATCTTCGCTGGGCACACATAACCTGGAACCGTGCCTCAAGGCACCATCCTCTGCAAGAGAAAACTCGCCCTCCAGCAATCCTGCTCGAACCTGCTCTCGGAGACACCGCAGAGCAACGTCCTCAAACTGTACCGACTTGATCCTCTCCACCAAGTCTGACTGAATCTGTATGCCCCATATCTGTATCTGCACTCCGGGCACGATCACCTCAATCCCAAGGCTCTCTAAGTCTGAAAGCAAACGCCGATCCATGGTCAAACACATGGCTGTCGGATACCTACTCAAGGCATTGACAACCACGTTGGCCTTCCCTGGGTGATACTGAAGTAGGATGTCAAAATCCTTCATCAACTCTAGCCATCTGCGTTGTCTCATGTTCAACTCTTTCTGAGTGAACACATACTTTAAACTCTTGTGATCTGTAAAAATCTCCACCCTCTCACCATACAGATAATGCTTCCACAATTTTAGAGCAAAAATTACTGCTGCCAGCTCCAGGTCGTGGATAGGGTAGTTCTTCTCATGGGGACGTAACTGCCTAGAAGCATAGGCAATCACCTTTCCATGCTGCTGCAAGACACAACCCAGCCCCTTTCCTGAAGTATCACTATAAATAGTGAATCCACCTGATCCTGAAGGCAATGTCAGAATCGGAGCTGTCGTAAGCCGCTTCTTCAACTCATCAAAAGCTGCCTGACACTCCTCTGACCAAACATACTCAGCATCCTTCTGGGTCAACCGAGTCAACGGCTCTGCAACCCGGGAGAAATCCTGCACAAATCTCCGATAATATCCTGCCAGCCCCAGGAAACTCCTGATCTCTGCAACTGAAGTCGGCGCTGCCCATGCCTCAACTGCTACAATCTTCTTGGGATCAACTGAGATACCATCTCCAGTCACCACATGCCCCAAGAAGTCCACCCGGTCTAATAAGAACTCACACTTAGAGAGCTTCCCGTAAAGCTGCTCCTTTCTGAGAATCTCCAGCACTATCCTCAAATGCTCCTCGTGCTCCTCCTCAGTCTTGGAATATATCAAGATGTCGTCAATGAACACCACCACAAACTGATCCAGATACTGGTGGAACACCTTGTTCATTAAGTTCACAAATACTGCTAGTGCATTGGTTAGCCTAAACGGCATAACCAAAAACTCAAACTGCCCGTACCGCATCCTGAAAGCGGTCTTGGGAATATCCTCCCCCTTCACCTTCACCTGGTGATATCCCGACCTCAGATCAATCTTGGAAAATATCCGAGCTCCGCTCAACTGGTCAAAAAGATCGTCGATCCGCGGCAGTGGATATTTTTCTTGATCGTGAGGTTGTCTAGTGCCCTATAGTCAATACACATCCGTACTGACCCATCCTTCTTCGGCACAAACAATACTGGTGCACCCCATGGCGATAAACTCGAGCGGATAAAGCCCTTGTCCTGTAGCTCATCCACCTGCTTCTTCAGCTCCACCAGCTCACTGTTGTTCACCCGATAGACATGCATAGAGATGGGTTCCGCTCCTGGAACCAAGTCTATCGAGAACTCAATGTCTCTGTCTGGTGGCAATCTCGGCAACTCCTCTGGGAAAACATCTATATACTCTGCTATCAAGGGGTATGGAATCGCCTGCTCCTCGACCGAGACTCCACAGAAAACTTTGCTGCTCTACTCTGCCTGACGTCTGGAGTACTCAAACTCTGGCTCCCCCGACGCTCTGAAGAGAACTCTACCCCCTCTGCAATCAATGCTGGCATGGTGCCTGCTCAACCAATCCATGCCTAGTACTATATCGTAGTTCGGTAATGGCATTACGAGCAGGCTCACCTCCAACTCACGGCCTCCCAAAACTACTCTCCGACCCTTACAAACATCACTCACGAGGATAATGCCACCCCCGGTCGTGATCTTGTAAGTCCTAGGCAATGATTCAGCTACGATACCGTGTCTAATTGCAAAAGATACTGATATGAAGCTATGCGAAGCACCGGAATCGAATAATGCAAAAGCTGGACTGGAGTCGAGAAGAATCAAACCTGCAATCAGCTCTCCGATGGCCTTCGCATCCTCTGCTGCCATGGCAAATCTTCGTCCTGCTGTCCTCCCCTGGCCTGCTGCTGGTGCTGGACGAACCTCTGCTGCTGTGTCGGCAGGGCGGGTCTCCTCTGCTGGCCTGGCTCCTTCTCCCTGGGCTGCTCGTCCCCCAGACCTAGCACAATCCCTCAGCTGGTGATCTGCCGCTCCACAAAGAAGGCACTTCCCGAGCCTCTTCCTGCACTCGTTTTATCATGCCCTGGCTTCTTGCAGAAGGTGCAACTGACTGTCTGCTGCCTGGGTGCCTGATGCTGAAACTGCTGCTGGTGAACTGGCCTCTGCTGGATCGGCTGCGGCTGGAACTGCCTCAGCTGCTGGTGCTGAAAGTGGAGCCTCTTGGCCTGGCCCCCGCTGCTGTTGCCCCCAACTGGGTCTCGCCCCCTCTTGAGCCTAAGCTCAAGATCATCCTCTGCCAACAAGGCTCCCGTCAAGATCTCCTCGAATGTGGCATCCCTGTTGCCCTTGGTCAGGGACTTGACCTCCTTGACTAGACCCTTCCGGAACCTCTGGGCCTTTCCCGTCTCGCTCAAGCCCTCTACGAACCTGTCGAGGCGACCGAACTCCCCAGCGTACTCCTCCGCTAAAAGGCTCCCCTGGACTAGGCTCTCGAACTACGACTCCAAGGCTCTGAGTGCTGAATCTGGAAAGAACTTCTTCTTGAAGAAGCCCTTGAACTCCTCCCAAGTCTGCCCAGCTACCCCCACCCTGGGGTCTGACTGATACCAGGTGCGAGCAAGATCCCGTATCCGGCTAGCTGCAGCCTCAATCTGGAGATCTGCTGGTATCCGGGCCAGGCAGAAGATCTCCTCTATATGCTCGATCCACTCATCAGCATATAGTATCCCCTCTGTCCCCAAAAAGTCTCTGGGGCTCATCTTCTAAAACTGCTCTATCCTCGGTGTCCTCGGCTGATGGACCATTGGTCGAGCTGCAACCGTCGTAAGGGCCAACTCCATGCCCCTGTCCTATCGAGCCTGCTGCCGGTCCATGAACTGCTAGAAGTATGCGAACATCTGGGCCGCATCCACGTATCCTGTAGGCAGCGGCTGTTGGAAGGGCTCCTCTGCGATGACTGGGTCCTGCCTCCGAGCCGGTGGAAGCATACCCCCTGCTGCTGCTGCCGAGGTCTCAATACAAGCAGAGGTGGCAGGAGCTGCAGTCCCCTTGCCCTGCTGTACTGGCTGAGAGGTAGCAGTCCCCTCTATAGCATCCCCATGAATGGTACGTTGCGATCGAGTCTCTACCATCCTGAAGATAGACAAACAAGAGTATCAATTTCTGAGAAAGAAGCGATATAACAAAGGTGGACAATTAAAATTCAAAGGATCAGCTGACAATAAGGATTTAGATGGCAATAAAAGAATTTTTTCGAAAGAGATTGAGTACCTTAAAAATTAATGTCCTATATCCTACTGCAGGCTGTAGTGATACTCTAATTCGAATACAACTACACTTCTAGTCTAGACCTGCATGGGCCACCACTAAAAATGTGTCACGACCCGCACCCTAGAGTAAGGGCACGAGACGGGGGTACGTCCAGCCTACGCCGCAGTGTCGGCGGTAGAACGCTGTCCTAGGTCACAACATCTAGCAATAATGTACTAAACAATTTATACTCCCCGAATGGGGGTGACATAGCAGTAAATAAACTCAATCACAATTAAGGAAGAAGAAAGCATGATATGATATAGTACTCAAGGAAAACAGATGATAAAGTAGTCTAAGATAACATCCCAGCAATATCCAGAGTACAAACTCAGCTACAGGATATGAAAGAATATATATAACTCAAAATCTCTGAACAGAAGTAAAGTCTAGCTAAACAGTCTCAAGACAACATAAACTAAGATAAGGCCTAACTAAGCTAGTCTAGGCAATGGGGGTGATGTCCTCAGCTAGAGCTGGATCCTCCTGAGAGTCCAGCTCGCAAGTGTCGTCTAGGGCTGTCCCGTAGAAGGTATCCACACAGGCCTCCTCCTCGTCCTCTGTAATATTTTTAACAGGTCCAGTCAGGACAGGAGCAAGCACAATACATCTCAACAGATCATAGCAGGTTAGAAAATATAAACATGCAGTAGTGTAACACCTACTTTTTGAAATAAGGGTATTTAAGTCATTTTAGCCATTTTAGTCATTTTGTGATTTTTTAGATATTTTTGGCTTGTGTTTGTTTTAGCATTTGGTTTAACCATATTAGAGGCTAACCATGACATATGAGGATTAATTAGCTAATTAGAATTTATTTTAGGCTTTGGTTTAATTTAGAAGGTTATTTGACCATTTTTGGGCTATTTAATTAATTGGCCTTTTTAGCCTTTTTGTTAATGGGCTTAAACTCAACTTAGATAGAGAAGAGGGGTCCATGAACCAACCCTAACCCTAGAGGGACTAGTATGGCTGGCCAAAATAGGTAACTCCCCTCCCTATATAAGCATTGCATTAGTTTTGACACCCCCTTTACAAAACCCTAGTTTCCAGCTCTCCAAAACCCTAACTTTTTCATTCGACCTCTGTTTTACCTCAAATAAAGTGCGTTGTGATCGTGGGAAGGAGGAGAACTTGTTGGAGCATTGCTAGCAAGGAGTTGGAGGCATTTGCTCAGTGGAAACTGGTCGTCTCATTGATCGAAGAGTCAGTTTCTTTGGTATTTCAACTCTCAATAGGTAAACACCTAAACACTATAGTTTTTCCTGATTTTTCTTCATGGTAGCATGCATCTAGGTACCCTCGACCCACCCATGAAGTTTGGTGAAGTTTCGTGTCTGTTTGATAGGCGTGTCGGACACGTATCGGATTAGGGTTTAATGTGTTCGATGAATTGTCTCTTAGAATTCAATACTATTATTATTGAAACTAATTTTGTGATTTGATAGCCCTAGATGTAGGGATTCCTAAACCCTAGGTTTATGCAAGAGTTGACACGTATTCGTGTCCAAAACTGGACACGCACGCGCAGTACTTTAGAACTGTCACGTGCCAGTTTTTGGCGTCCGATACGCGTGTCGTGCGACTCGGACACGTGTCGTGCGGCCAGTACAGACACGTGGGCTTGTAGCCCTATAGTTGGGCTACATGTAGGAGCAACCACGTGTCACAATTCGATCTGTGTCAAGCCCTAGGTTGCATGACACGCGTGCACGAGGACTGGGTTCCAGTTTGGATACGCACGTATCCTGGACACTTCGTGTCCTATTTCTTGGACACGACTGCACCTATACTTCATATTCAAACACGAGACACTTTACCAACCTTTGGTTTCGATCATTAATCGGTTTTCGAAGGGTTTTAGGTCATGTTAGGTTGTGTTTGGGTATCGGGCTTTAAAGTTCAGTTTTTCTTTACTATTCAGTAATTGTGTTCTGTTTCAGTTTTCTATTTGATTTCTTCCCATCATTTTTCCGATGTAATTTTCTGTGTATAATCAACCTACAGATCCTATTTGACCACATCTATGTGACACCTATTAGTTTGCAACATCGAGAGGGTTGAGTTCGAGTTTTGGTTTTGAGTATCGGGTTAGTTCAGTTTTCCTTTACTGTTTCAGTTTATTGTTTGATATGTTTCCATCAGTTTTCGATGTAAAATCCTGTATAAACCAAACATACAGATCATACATTACCCTATCTAGGAGTATCTACTAGTTGCATAATGGATAGGCTATGTTCGAGTTGGATTAGACATAGAGTATTCGGGTTGTACCTAGATAGGTATCAAAAAAGATAGATATTCCTATAACTGAGATTTAGAATGGTAGGTTGATCTTGATTGGGATTAATTCCAGTAATGCCAAGATCAGTTGGCTGTTAGTTAGGAATTTGGTATCACCAAGTTAGTTAGTTGTTAGCAAGAATTGTAATGTCCAGTTTAGTTAAATTGATTAAGTTAAGGGCTGTTGTTGGAGTTAGAATAGAAATCTGAATTTTTGAGATGTATATATGAATGGGTGTTGTGGGTTGAGGGAAATAGGAATAAAGAGAAGAAATTGCAGCAGCAATGGTATGCTGCATAGCAGCAGTGACTGCAGCAACATAGGCCTTGGCCTAAGTGCATGGTCCTAGGGTGTGGATACTTTAAGTTGATTGTGAGGTTAGGATTTAAGATTACCTTATTCTAAACTAGAAATTTTCCTAAGAAATACCTAGACTAGAGTCTTGGTATATGCTAGTCTAAAGTATAGATATTAGATATAGGGTATTATGAGATAAAGTATTATGAATTACATTGGTTGTTAGGATTAGGCTTCTTGGACCTAAGATAACACCAACTCAATACCCAAAATCAACTCTAGGACTGGTAGTGACCTAAAAATTGACTTATAGACTAGTTGACCAAACTTTGACCTAGTTGACTAGTCTGGTTGACCAAAGTTGACCCAAGGTTGACTTTGACTTAGATTGACCCAAATCATGTAGAATTTGCATTGAAGGTATTCCTTATGATATTTTAGACTGTATTATGACATATGGTTGTTTTAAATAGGATCTTATTGCTCCAGTCCAGTCACTTTTCATCATCAGCAGTTCGGATTGTCAGGCGAATACATTTTCTGATCTTTTCATACTTCTTTGGATATGTACTCTTGTTATAGACTAGTATACTTGATGCTGACACAACGTTCACACGGATCAGTACCCTCTGGATCTTTTCATGCGATGTTATCCCCTCGGATACATCGAGTATGTCATGTTCATGTACTTTATCATGGTCATCATGTACTCCATGTATTTACATTTATCCATGTGCACTCGTATGTTATTCATGTACACTCATGACTATATGAGTTCCAAGTATACAGTAGTTGTTATCAATGTGCAATAACATAACATGCTTTGATCTTTGTGTATTGGTTGGGGGCAGGGAGAGTGTAGTTGGTTATGTGATCATTATCTCCAGTAGTTATCCATGTGCATTCCATAGCTGTATCCATGTGCAACCCAAGCTGTTTACATAACCAATTCATGCTCTGATTCACGTAGAAGGTTACATTCTTTATTTATCATATTATATCTCAGCTTATATCTTCTCTCCTGTTGATTTCTCTTTACAGCGATTCATGTATAGTTTTCTATAGCTTGCTTTATATGTCCATTCCTGATATGAACTGTTGTGAGAGATATGTGCTCGTTCCGTCCTGACTGGACATGTTGAAAATTTTACAGGTGATGATGAGGAGTATTATCCTACTTATTATGGCATTGGCTTGGATGACACTGGCGACGTGGACCCACATGAGGATCCCACAGTCGCTGAGGACTTGCCCATAGTCTAGCTGAGACTTAGTACTTATTTGTATTTTCTGTTTGAGACTTTATGAGTTATACTTGAGATTATTTCTGGTGGTTTACACCTAGACTTGTATTGTGACTCTCTTGAGATTCTTCTTCTATTCCATCTTAGTATTGTGATTGAGTTACGTATTATTTTACTCTCTATTCATAGTTTATTTAGATTGTGTTAGATATGGTGACTCAGGACAGCGTTCTACCGCCGACACTGCGGCGTAGGCTGGGCGTTCGTTACTTCTCGTACCCTTACACTGGGTGCGGATCGTGACAGTAGAGTAAGATACAGGTACTGAAGAATACAGTAAGTAAACAGAGAGAGAGAACTACAATAGAAATATCTACTATAAGTAAAGAACTAACAGTGGCTAGTGAGTCAGAGTACATGATAGCACATGTGAACAGAACAGATTTGTACATGATCTACACTAAAGAGTTTCACATGATCTACACTACTATGGAATTGTTCACATGACTACTAGCACTCCCCCGTTTTCCCAATCAAAACACAAGGATCTAAGCAGGTTATGTTATTATACATGATATCACATGGGGGCCCATGAAAGGGTGCACATGATATTATACATGAGGGCTCCGTGAACATGAGAGTACATGATTCACAGGAGTATACATGTATGGTGAAAGCACAGGAGTACATGATGAAAGTGAAATGCACATGACATAATGTACCCGATGCTCCCGAGGGGGATAACATCGCATGAAGAGATCCATATAGTACCAATCCGTGATAATGTCGTGACAGCATCAAGTAAAGTAATCTAAAGCAGGAAAATAATTCTAAGCAGGATATCAAATGATCAGAGAATGTACTCGCCTGGTATCTGAGTGTCCAATATGAAAGTACTGTCCGAGGAGTGGTGTCTGGCTCCTAATCAGAACAGCATAAGTCACAACAAGTCTAAAATGGTAAAATAAAGTTCTACTATGCACTCTACATGAGTCTAGGTCAATCTAGGCCAAAGTCAACTCTTGGTCAACTCTGGTCAACCCTAGAAGTCAAACTTGGTCAACTATGGTCAAACTAGGTCTAACAAGTCTAAACTAGGTCAAACTAGCCTATACTAGTCTACATTAGCCTATACTAGGCCTAACTAGTCCATACCAGTCTAAACTAGGCTAAATTTTGCCTATGTTAGCATACCAAGTCCTTACAACTTATACTAGCTAGTACACACCACAACTCAAACCTAGTCACTACAAGTCTATACACATAGTCTACATTATTACACTCACACATACTAGGTTATAGTACAATACATTAGGAACTTCACATATATATATATTATATATATCTAGGCTCAAATCAAAATACACATGTCTAGGCTACCCATATTGCATATACATTCATATGCATAATTTATATACATAATACATATTATATATAAATATACATACATGATATGAGAGAGAGTGTATAAGTGTGTGTGTGTGTAGAGAGAGAGCAATGTGTTTTAGAGAGTGAGGGTAGAAAGTGTGTGTATGTACATGCTTGTGTGTGTGTGTGTGTGTAGGGTGTGTGAACTGTCAAGTGTTTAGGTGAGGGTGTGAGTGAAATATGTGTGTGTGTGTGTGTGTGTGTGATAAAGAGTGAGGGTGAGTGTGTGAATGCCTGTGTGTAGAGAGGAGGGTGATGTGGGAGTAATGTGTATGAACCCTGGAAATAGGACAGCAAGGGAGGAAAGGAAATCAATCACCAAAAATTCAGAAAACTGAATCCATTTCAACAGTCCACCCATTCAACCCCCATCTTGATTCCAATTATTCACCAAACAACACCAAATTCGACACACAACTAGATCACCTATAGGAGAACCCTAATTGGGACTTAAACCCAACATTTAACAGCATTAAATAGGTCTAAATAGATGGCAAAGTTCACTTTTAAAATCTGGAAATGCAGGAATTTAATACCATGTTTCAGAATTTTGGGTAAATGGTAAATACCTATTGAAAACACACTAAAATACAAATTAACAGGTTGGTAATTAAAATATACAGTGTATATGTGTCATACAAGGTGTTTGTGTCCAAACAAAAGGACACAATCGTGTCCAATCGAATTAAAACTCAAAACAGTGCAAAACTGGCACTGTTCAGTGCACTGCATCGTGCACGTGTGCACGCGTGTCGTGCACGTGACACAGCACGAATTAAGACACGTGCTCGTGCACACGTGTACCCCCACACTAGGGCTAGGACTAGGTCAAATTGAATCGTGTCCTCGACGTGTCTGTGAGTGATACGAAAACCGTATCAGTGACGAAAAATACCCGACTACACTGTCAGTCCCGACCAGTGCAACGAGAATTACTCCCTCGACATGCCATATGGGCCCCTGAAACTTGACGTGTGGCGTGTCAGTGGGTGCCCCATAGGGTGTGTTGAACCTCGTGTCCAGTGGCCGCGTGTCGTGTCCGGTACAGCCCCCGAACAGTAGGACAGGAAGTCCCGAGCGCGCACGAACGTGTCCTTGTGTCCAAACAGACACGACACCAGACCAAAATCACCTCAGTCCATAAGAAACGTGTAAGCGACAACAAAATAATAATTTCTATTCAATTAGTTTCTGAAAATTAGGTCGAAATGCCCATTGGGACATTTCATCGAACACATGCAATGTGACACTGATACGTGTCCAAATAGGACACGAATTGGACTCAAATTCTAGGGTTTCCTATTCCTACAGTTAGGTTAGGCCTAGGGCTCCCTAGATATGCAATAAAACCAGAATTTCATGGTGTAAATTGAAAGTTACCTCTATGTATCAAAATCCCCAAAAAGCTCTAAAGAGAGGTGTTCCTCTTGATGGTCAAACTCCTCCAAATTGATTTGAATCTGAGAATAACATGTAACAACAGCAAGAAAATTTCATTTAAAACCCATTGTAATTTGTTTGAGGGAAAATGGAGCTAAAATGGGATTTCTAGGGATTTTAGAAGTTGAGAAATTACCTCTTTCTAAAGCTTGTTCTTCCTTAGAGGCTAGCCCAAATTTCTAAGAGAATATTTATAAGGGGAGAATCCCTAGGATGGGTTAAGTGGCTGGACAATTAATGTTAGGGTTAGGGTTGGGCACTTGGCTAATGGGCTTTGGGCTTAGTCATAAAACAATGTCTCAAAAATCACAAGTTATGACTTGTGATCAAAATCTTTCTATTCTAAACTCTATATTCCTAATTGATTTCATTAACTAGAGTATGGTTAACTTAACTTAACCTAGGATCTCATATCTAGCCAAGTCCAACTCAACTAGGGTTAGGTTACAAAGTCAAAGCTAGTCAAAGTAACCTAGTCAACCCTCATTCAAACAATTTTAAAATAATTTCTAAAAATTCCCATAAATTCAAATAAATTCTAATAAATTCAAATAACCCCAAAAATATCAAAAATACCTTCAAACTAAAAATGTGGTAGTGACACATGTGTTTTGTGCTGATCCTCGCTCTTTGCAGGTCCCACGAACCAGGAAGGACGCGCCAGCTAGCTCGGCGGCGTTCGTGATTTTGAAGCTTCGGCCGTGCGTCGAAGACTTTGTCTGCGACTCCACTTTTGAAGGCTCTCGACAGTCCAAGGAAGATGACTCATCGTCCCTCCCATCCAGGTCACTGGAGTACTTTGTGTATATTGAGGGATGCGTACAATGTATGGAACGGCTATCTCATCGGCACTCTTTTGTAATCGAGTCATGTTGTAGCCCGTGCGACAATGAGTCTTTTATCGGAGTCTGTAAAAGATGTTCATTATCAATAAAGATTAAGTTTCCTCTACTTATTGTGTGAATCAATTTGTCTGCGTACTCTCTTAGATCTCGTGTCTCGGATTACCTTATGACTAGGCCTTGTGCGATCGCAAATTAGGTTCGTACGACATCACGCCCGGGGGACGACTATCGATTCGACAAAATCGGGGCGTGACATGCGAGGCTTGGCTTCGATGTTGAAACACGAATGGAATTATGACACAACCACTAAGCTGCGAGACACGGCCTCGATGTCGTCACACGAAGGGATTTTATGGCACGACAATGTTGTTGCGCCACAAAATAGGCCAAGCGCCTATGTATTAAAACTGACCCTAAGGCAAAATCAGAAAGACCACAAATGAATAAGTTACGATCACTAAATAAACGTTTTGGTTTCGTTTGGGTTAATAAGATACTTCCCACTAGTACGGTTGGTACTGATGCCCCACCAGTTTGCATGCAGGTCATGGGTACTTACGTGATTGAGGCAGAAGCTCGTTTGGACGTGACGTAATATATGAACATCGCCTTATGAAGTGCCCTCAATTTGTAAGCCTAAGGGCATCACTAAAAAAAGTGTCTTTCTAGGACGCCAAAAATCCGTCTTAAAAAGGCCCAAATCAGTCCTAAATCGTAATTTGGGACGAACTTTAGGACGAAATGTAACAGTGCTATTAGGGTGTCGTGGCAAAAAGTTTTAGGACGAAAAATACCGTCCTAATTTGATTTTAGGGTCGAAAAATCTAATTGTACCAAAAGAGTTTGAATTATTATATGTTTATGACGATTTACTAAAATGTCCCAAAATAAAAGAGTTTGTGACGAATAACATCCGTCCTAGAAAAATTTGCCTGCGTCACAAAAGGATGTCGTTTATATCTAGGACAATTACATAATCGTCCCAAAAGTAATGCTTATAAAATTATTGTTTGCATTTTTCAGCTATAAAACATACAATTTAAATACACATATAACATAATTCATATGATCATGGCCGTTGCCGAGCTTGTCCTCAGACGTATCTCCAGGAGTCGGAGCTCCCATAACAAAAAAGTTTAACAACATCAAACATTATTTACTATCATTTACAAAATAGAAAAATATATTACATTAAGTAGAAGACAACAAAATCCATATATAACCATAATGTTCAATTGGTAAACAACAGAAAAGCTTAACATTAAGCATCATTTACCACCATTTACAAAATAAATCCAAAACATAATACGTCATCCACACCATCACTTACAAAATGAACCCATCATCTCCACCATTATATACAAAATTATGAACCCAAAACATTAAGCACTACACTATGTTTTTGAATCATCTATTAAACATTCACAAAATTAACCCAAATTTTTTTCCATCACAATAATCGTCGCCCATCATTTAAGTAAATCTAGAATGCTTTTGAAGGACCTACAAATGAAATTAAGACATGCCAATATATTAGCAAGGACCTGCTAACTGTACAAACCACCAAAAAAGAAAGACAAGAAGTTCCAAACTATACAGACCAATTTGTACAGACTAGACTACATTATTTTGTGAATGTTTAAATCAGAACAAAAGGATCAATCAGGTCTTTCCATCTACTTACAAAAAAAATTAAAGAGTATGGAATAAGGAAGCTTTAAGTGAAAAAAGGAAGCTTTAAATGAAAAAGAAAAATTTGGAAAACATTTTAAATGGGAACTACATATTATTCTAGCAAGAATTACAATAATAAGTTCCAATCTGTACAGACAATATACAAAGTTGGGAAAGCGACCAATGTACAGTAATAAGTTTCCATCTGTATAGACAATAAACAATTTTACCACTTACAAAAGAGGAGCATCCAAAAGAGATTAAAATAAGTCCCGATGGTCAGTAGGTAAACCTGGTTTTATGGTCCTACAATTCAAGCTAATACAAGAAATGAATGCTTTCCCCACCATGTTTTGTTTGTTGGTCAACAAGAAACCTATTAGCTACCGCAGGAAGAATATGTTTGGCTCGTACCTCTTATTTATATCTATCTTCTCCAACTAACCACACTTTATCAGTATGACTTAAGCAGTTTCATAATGACTTCGTCATCGAGGAGGATATCCCCTTCCTCTTTGGTTGTTGAATTATAATATTAGATTGAAATGCTAACCAATTGATCGAAGAATTTCAATAGTTACAGTCCTAAGGTGCAAAATTTGGATTGGTCCATCAAATCCATAATTTATTTGAACGATTTCACAAACTTCTTTATAGGTTCTTTGGAGGAATTCTTATTTTCTTATTTGTACTGCCATCTACATAATGGACATGGTGGATACGTTGTTGTTACAATATAACTGTTGGAGCTGCTATTCAAAATAAATTAATAAAAATAAAATAGAAGAATCCCAAACCCAGCTCAAGTAGGCCATGGTATTTCTTGTATCTTTCTAACATATAATGGATTACCTTGATACATACACCTCTAAAACTAGACTTTACATCCAAACAAATAAATAATAATAATGACAACAACTACAAAAAATGAATATACATTAACGGAATTAAGTATTATTTAGAAACAGTTGAAACATGATAGTACCTTTGTTTACAACAACAAAGTCCAATTATGTTTATATTGCATTTACCAGAAAATATAACCAAAATAAGCAAACAAAAAACAAATGAAAATAGGTATTAAGATACAAAATAGTATATTTGAAATAATAATACAAACAAAAAGTAAAAACTAACAATATTATATATATATTACGAATCAGCTAAGTACGAAAAATCTAACAGGTTCAATAGCAATAAAGGATATAAAAGCCCTAGAAGTTCAAATGAAACAAACTACTGCCTCTTCACTGGCTTAGATTTGTCATTTGTGCTGGCCCAATGATTATATTATATTTTTGAATATGGTTAATCTGTTAATTTTAGCATTTCATTATCACTAATATTCATACTATCACTATAGCATTTCTACTTATACTTATACCTTTGGTAATATGTGCTTATTATTTTACATATTAGTGATAAGATTTCATTATATCTATCTTAAATTTAATTGAGTTGCCAAAATCAAAACTATGTTTTGATTATGGTTATTCAATTAAGTTTAATATTATGATATCACGAATATTTATGCTATCACTATAGCTCTTATACTTAAACTTAGCATTGTCCTACTGTGTTTTATCTTATCATACTTGCTATAATGTATATTGTTTTGTTCGTCTAACATGTACATGCAGAAAAGCGATAAACAAAATCAATGTGAACATATGTAATAAAAAATTATTGTGAGCCAAAGACGGTGGTATTCTACAAAATTTCTCTGAACTGCCTGACGACATCTCCGGAGCCACGCACCCGGGGGTCCTGCTGCCCGGTCAGCGGACGGGGTGTAACGCCCCAGTCCCAAAAATAGAAGGACTAGAACGTAATCATGCCAGCTGTATATATACAAAGTATATGGACCGTCGTATGTATACATAAGCTGTAAAATGCAGTAACCAAGGCAATAAATCTCATCCACGAAGATAAATAATGATATAAAAGCAACTTTGAATTTGTCATGTATACAATCGTTGGGCGGAGACAAATCCACTACCAACTAATTTAAATAAGGAAGAATTATACAAGGAAAATGAATTGGTCGAGCGAAGCGAAGAGGATCTAAGTGCAATCATCCTCGAAGAAATAGTGACGATCATGGCCACGGCTAGAACACCTGCGAAAGACAAGAGCACACACCTGGAGAGATAACCAGGTCCTCAGAGGGACGTAACAAGATACAATAAACATGTCATATAAATACTGAATATAAAATATGCCACAATTAAAGAAAGTGACAAGACATAAATAAGGCAACCTAACCGTACTAAAGTGAACATGCAGTTGAGAACAAACCTTTCGTCGCATGAGCCCTGACTGTAAATAGGATCTGGTATAGTCCCCACTTGGGCACCAGTGACCTAAGCGCATGATGTTCAAAAACGGCAGTGGCCAACCTGAGAGGCTAAACATACCCGTATCTCCAGCGGAGCTTCCGGGTTACAAGGAAAGTGCAATCGAAGCCCATACGATAAGGAAATGTTCTCTCCACCCAATGTACCTATCATGTCGCATCCACGACCATGTAACACTACTAACTGTCAAGTCTTCTAACATGCATCTATTGATAATTAGACCTAACGCACGTCCCATACGCATCAGTGATCAGCCAACACGCAAGTCCGTAGGCTATATGCTACTCACAACTCACACATCTCGTGGCACATCAGTGTTAAAGTTTATGTAATGCACTAAACTAGTGGTAGTTCCTTAACTTTAGGTCCATATGCAATCAAAAGATAAATAACAAGGTACAGCTAATATCACTAAGCAGGCAGTAAATCAGGAACTGTAATAATGGTACAGCTAAAAGTACGGAAAATAAATACACAGTGATATGCAATAAATAAAATGCAGACTAATTTATAAATAGTAAATTATGGTAAGGTATCTTGCCTGGTGTGTCGCCTGATGTTGTACGGTGTTCTGCCAAGTTTCGATGTGTCTCATAGCCATGGTTGATACGTGGAGTCCAAGGTCGCGAGAAAATAGGCAAGCATGATCATTCATGAGTAATGAGGATAATTTGAAGAATTTGTGGAGTAGGTAAATATACAAATTCTTAGAAATATTTATATTACTTTAAAAACATGTTCACTTGCAAAATTTTATTTACGAAAATACTTTGAAAATGTATACATAAATTTTTTGAAAATTACATCTTATTAGTCAAAATATACGTTTAGATGAATACTTGAAAAATTAATATATTGTAGAAAAGTAACTTTTCGTTAGTCAAAATATTTTAATAAAATATAGGAAAAATAATTTTAGGGCTATTTAGTGGTGTCAAAATAATTTCAGAAAATATGCATTATCAAATTTATTTAAATAAATAGAATAATACACTAATAATTCTAATAATAAAAATCATAATCATAACAAAAATATTTAAAATAATACTAATGATATAATAATAAAAGTAATACTAATAACAATAATAATATCAGTAATAATATTAATAATAATAATAATAGTAGTAGTAATAATAATAATAAATAATAATAATAATATAAACTTATAAATCTATAATGTTTCTCTAATTTAACACAGTGAAAGAGAGAGAGAGAGAGAGAGAGAGAGAGAGAGAGAGAGAGAGTTGGGGAAAGAGAGGAAGAAGCAAGAGAGGAGAGAGGAAATTGGGAAGGGGGTTTCTCACCGATGGGGTCGACGGCGCAGGGCGGAGCTCCGGCAGTCGGTCGGAGCGGAGAGGAGGTAGCTCGGTACGAAGTGGGGCGGAGGTCAGTGGCGTGACGGCTCTGGGCGCCGGCGTCAAGGCGGCCGGAGGCTCACGCAATGGCCAAAGTGTTCTCCGGCGATGGAACGCGATGGAGGAGGCACGATCTGGCCGGGCGGCGCTCGTCGCCCTCGGGTCGGAGCGGCTGGGCTTTGGCGTACCAGCGTTTCGGCGCTCACGCCGGTGGCCAACGGACAAGGTGCGGCGGCTGTTCCGCTGCGTTGGAGCTTCGGGGGGATGGTGAGGATGCCGGTGTCGACGGCGGTCGCAGAGGAGGGAAGAGGACGCGTCGGCTGTACCGGCGGGATCGGTGGCGGATGTTCGCGGACACCGGGCGGCGGTGCATGAGTGGCTCGCTGCGAGCGGTACGGTTGTCAGGTTAGGGTCATCCCCTCTTCTTTTCTTGTGGTTGTGGCTATTGGGAGTGGTGATGACGATGGTTAAGGCGGTTCTTGGGTGGCGGTGGTGGTGATTTTCTGGGGCACGGCCGCTGGCTGATTTGTCGGAGACCCGCATGTTGGCGGTGGTGGCTGTAGGCGGGGTGATGGTCGGAGGTGCGACGGGACGCGGGAATGGTGATGCGATGTACGGATTTTAGGGTGACTGTGGTGGTGGTGGTGTCTTCTGTCGAGGATTGGGCGAAGTCGGGGTGGTACGGGTGAGGAGGTCCGGTGGTATGAACTTGGTGATGGTCTTGGCGGCCCGGAGTCGAGGCTGTGGCAGTTGCCGGATACGGTGGTGAATCTGGTGATGATGTTGATAGGTAGTAGTACGACGGGGATGAGAGGGGTGCTGTCGGAACGGAGTGGCTTGTGGTGTTGTCGTGTCGGGGTGTGTCCCGACACGAGTTGGACGTCCGACTTGTCGGACGGGGAAAATTATGTATTTGTAAAGGGGAAGCTATAGTGAATGGGACGGGGCACAGACACGATACACAATCTGTGGATGATAGAAATTTATGGATGAGTACCTCTCCTTATATAGGAGATGGAAATTCCTAGTTAGATAAGGACTTGCAATGGTTTAAACCCCGATGGATAATTCCATCCCTTTTATTTAAATCGATTTAGAATTTAAGCAATCAAAATCAAATCGATCTAGATAAACTTCCTTTAATTTAAAATAAAATCTTTTCCAAATTTAAATAATCAATATAATTCAAATATTAAATAAAACAAAATTTTGAATATCTTTTTCATAAATATTAAATTATAGCATTAATTAATTTCGAAAATCAAGATAATTACTTAAATATTAACTCATAAAATAGCTTTTATAAATAACAAAAATATATTAATAAACAAATTTCTAATTTTGCAAAATATTTGGAATACATTTCATATGAACCACAATTTCCAAATCATTACTTATTTTTAAACGACGAACAAAATAACTCTTTTATACAAAATAAAATATTTATCACATTTATTTGAACATGTACTTTCCTATATAAAATAAAATTTATAATAAAAATATTTTTCTAAAATATGTACCTCGACACATATTCGCACTCGTCGAGCAAATACAAAACGCAAATCTCGCACGCTACGTAAATTCAACAATGCGAACTCGTATACGACGTGCAGATACGAAGTACAAAATAAATACAAAAAAATATTTTTAAAAAAATTGTTGTAGAAATTTAGGGGGTTTACATCCTACCCTACTTAAAAGAATTTCGTCCTCGAAATTTAGGAGTAATTAGGGTAGGTAGGGCGAAGGGGATGGAAAGAGTTTATTTGAATAGATTTACGAGATCTTCTTGGGACGAGGATGCAAACAAAATATTTGCCGAGGAGGCGAGCGACATTTCAATGGCAATATGTCATTTGATCGACTAGAACGTAAAAATTTGATGGTTCCAGTTTAGTTTATGATCATGTATATGACAACCAATCAATGACTAAGCTTGATCAACCTTAACATTAACCTTAAAAAGGGGCAACCTCATAAGTAGGTAATAACTCCTTAATCCTTTGATATCATCAATATTCATATAATCTCTCTTATCATCAATAGTTCTTTCCAAAAATTACTTTCGTACCACGTTCCCTTAAAAATTTAATCAAAACCAATATGATTATAAATGTACTCTAAATTCCTCTATCTCATCATAGAATTTCAAATATTCTAAAATTTTGAATTCCATACTCTCCATTATACTAGCTCACTTATATATATATATATATATATATATATATATATATATATATATATATATATATATATATATATATATATTCCCAAGTTATAATTTCCTCTTAAAATTTAAAATTCCAAAACCTTCAACCAATTTGGCCCAAGTAACAGTTAAAATCTTCTTACTACAAATTTGTATTTGTTGGTCAATTCACAATGCATCCATAGGTACCAAAATAAAAGTCCGTCTTCCATGTTCGATAAATCTCGAAAACTAACAGTATACCTTCATAACTCAATCTTCTATCATCATAATTGAAAATTTTCTAAAATATTTATTAGTCTCCCTCGAAAATTTGAATTTAACAATCTCCTCTTTTGATGGTAGAAATGAAACTCATCTTAACTTCATATTCATAATCATCTTAATTCTCCATGCATCAAAAATGTAAAAGGTTTCTTTCTTCAACAATTAGTTATCCTTGAAAAATAATATCATCATAACACTATATGTTATCGAAGGCAACGTCAACATTGTCTTTATCAAAAAATTGCATCCATAAATTTAATATATAAATTTGGTTCTTAAACCACCAACACTTTAGAAGATTCTTCACTCGATATTTAGTTACCTTAAAACAAATTTTTGAATTCGAGAAGTCTATTTATCCTTGAGTGTTTCATCAAAACATAATATATCATTCCTTACTTCATCTATTCGGATTTATCGTACATTTTCATTTATGTCCCACCTATACCTCATAATCTCGTAATTATCTTAACCAACTACATTATTTATCCATGTTGTGGGGTTCTCCAATCTAACCTCTACTAACCCAAGATTGTCATGATCAAATTTTATTTCGCATAAGGGAATCATACAAGGAACAAGGTTGCCTAAACTATGGAGGAATCATAGTGAAATATAAGTAAAGCAGTTTAATTGGAAGAGAGAAGGGTAAGGGTTACAATATTGAAGAGCGAAAAGATGTTATGTGTCTAAGTGAATCGAGATAAGACATGAAAATAAATGACAAGGGTTAAGCAGTCAAGATAAAACGCAAAGTTAAGCATTTAGGGATTTAATAGATCGCAATCATATATTAGGTCAAAAAAATTTGAGTCGAGGTTGAGTACATATATGCAGTCAAAAGTATATCGGTACCATAGTAAGGGTTATAGTTTAGTCTTTATGACCCAAAAGTCGTATCATAAAAATAGAGTACAAGGGGACGTATTTTAATGGGACATGATATACCTACATGAAGGTGAGCTCGTCTAGGTCTTGCATGTGAAATTTGTTGGAAGGAAAAGTCTAGTGTTGTGCTCCAAATATCAAAGTCACGATAGGAAACGCCAAATGATCAAAATAGAAAGTGGGCTTTCATAAGGTACTAATTAGTGCACAAAAATAAAAGGTTAAAGCACGAAATAAAGATAATTTAGTAAACCTCGGAGATCAAGGTAAAATAAGTTAGGGACACGGTTCTAGAAAGAAAGTAGTCTCTTGGTCAAGGGAATAATTCTCATCATTTCTAAGTTTCAAATAATTAAATGGTCATGATAAAGATCTAGAATTGAGGGAAGGTTGAGTAAGGCAAAATAAAGATATAGTTATACAGTTTGGTCGATGACTAACTATACTTGTGCATATGCAATATCATAATCATAGGTAGTATGACAATCTAATATGGAATACTTCTATCTCACTAGGGTGACCTTACTTACTTCTTGGTCCTCTACCAATATATGATCTAATCTAAAATTGTAAGTTCCTCGAAAGTTTCTTAATAAAATTTTCAAGATACTCCACCAAAATTTCCAATCATCTTAGGCTGGCAACTTTAATCAAAATTTTAAATCTCTAGTCAAGCTCGAAACAACCCTTGTATATCGCAAATCGAATAATAATTATTATTATTATTTTTCCAAATCTTAAACTCAACATTTAGTAACTTTATCAGCCGAATTTCATGCTACAAAATGAAATATTTAAATAACTCTAGAATTTAATTATATATCCTTCAAATGTGTATATCTAGCTTCCAATAAGTCACAGCTACTCTTCAAAAGAACTTTTTTCACCAAAATTTAAATACCCATAATCAAGGCTTTAAACTCAAAATCTAAATAACTTTATAAATCATAGATCATATGACGTAATTTAATTCAAAAATATTTACCAAAAATTATCAATCATCCTCAAATTTTGGTCAATCGTAAATCATACTTCCACATTTAAAATTTTATGATCATTTTCAAATCAAATTTATATCCCTCCAAAAGATGTATAGCTATAACTCAATAAATCATAAATTTTCAAAGACCTTCAAAAATCAAAACGCAAAATCAAATCAATTTATTTTCTCGATCTAGTTATCCTCTTGTGTATACCACCTTGTAATATCAAAATAAAATTCCAACTATCTTTTGAAAGCGGTAATATGCTACTACCCAACTTGGAATTAGCTAATCCTTAAGATCATATTTCTAGGAAAAATAAATGCCTTTATAACTCAATTAAAATCTCAATGCATATTAACTGTCAATGCAACCTTCTAGCCATGTGTTTAACCTATGGACATATACTAGTGTAGTCATCTTACTAAGCACGAAACTAAGAATTGATGGTAGAAGGAGTCAAGCAAGATGCAAATCAAGAAGGTCGAACGAGAGTTTGGAATTTAAAGTCAAGAAAGGATGTCAAGTAGGTGGATAAGATTCTAGACTCTAACTATATTGCAGGCCCGTTCGGTACAGTCATGTAACCAAAACGGCAAACTAGACCTGCATGGGCCACCACAAAAACATGTAACGCCGCAGTCCCAAAAATAGAAGGACTAGAACGTAATCATGCTAGCTGTATACATACGAAGTATATGGACCGTCGTATGTATACATAAGCTGTAAAATACAGTAACCAAGGCACTAAATCTCATCCACGAAGATAAATAATAATATAAAAGCAACTTTAAATTTGTCATGTATACAATCGTTGGGCGGAGACAAATCCACTACCAACTAATTTAAATAAGAAAGAATTATACAAGGAAAATGAATTGGTCGAGTGAAGCGAAGAGGATTTAAGTGCAATCATCCTTAAAGAAATAGTGATGATCATGGCCACGGCTAGAACACATGCGAAAGACAAGAGCACACACCTGGCAAGATAACCAGGTCCTCAGAGGGACGTAACAAGATACAATAACATGCCATATAAATACTGAATATAAAATATGGCACAATCAAAGAAAGTGACAAGACATAAATAAGGCAATCTAACCGTACTAAAGTGAACATGCAGTTGAGAACAAACCTTTCGTCGCATTAGCCCTGGCTGTAAATGGAATCTGGTATAGTCCCCACTTGGGCACCAGTGACCTAAGCACATGACGTTCAAAAACGACAGTGGCCAACCTGAGAGGCTAAATATACCTGTATCTCCAGCGGAGCTTTCGGGTTATGTAGGAGCATAAAAAGTGCTTCATGGACTAAGTCAAAGAAGTTGAGAACTGTACACAAATCAAACAGAATAAAACTCTACGCGAGCTACTCTCTACGCGAGCTACTCTCCACGCGAGCTACCTTACGCAAGAGCTGTCCATTGAACTTTACGCCGGGGACAGGCTGTCAGGCTGCATTTATTGTGCATGATTTCTGATCTGACAGCAGGATTTTCTGACAAGAACAGTGCACAGAAGCCGATAGAATTTAATTTACACTAAACCCAACACTTGTCGTTTAGTGTACAGATGGACTACTTACGCTCAAGAGATTGCTTCTTTTATGCACGAAAGCTATTCGAGCTTTTTACGCTCAAGGCTGTTGTGTGCGTAAAGTTTATTTGAGATAATTTTACGCTCAAGACTATTTTCAGCCACTTTACGCGGGAAGCTTATTTTGGACTATTTTACGCCCAGTCTGCTACTTTTTGCAGGAAGTATATTTTGGGTCATTTTTACGCCCGATCTTTTCTGGCTACAGGAGAACGTGGTTTGCTTATGTGGCTTTCATGTCTCGCTTATTGAAGAACGTGTGTACGTACTCTCCTCATTTTGTTGAAGTAATGGAACACGTGTCACCATGCGTAGAGATCAAAACTCTACGTGGGACACGTGTCATAAAGCGTAGAGAATGATTTTCATCGTGGGTGACAGTTACTCGCGTAGAGACCCAACTTGGTTGCTTTTTACGCACAGAGGTCTAGTCTATAAATAGACTTATTTTTTTATACAAAACATCAAGAGACCAGAAGACAGACATGAGAGGAGATTCTGAGAAAACTCATACTTTCAGAGTGATATTCCCAGAAGCATTTCTTCAACTTTTCTCAATTACAGGGTGAAGCAAAGCAAGAAAGCATTCGACTGTGCCATCAGTGCCGTTGTTCGATACCTTTCCGGTGACTTAGTTCTTCCGATTGTTCGTCTTCTTCAAGCAGTTTTTTTCATCATCGTCGTATGGTCCAAGGAACAAAGTGATCGCTCTCAGATCAGACTTCCATAGCAATACTTTCCAGAACAATTTGTACTTTTGTACTTTTTCTAGTTTTCTTTCAAAAGCTAATTTTTAGGCATTTTGTTAAGTGAAACAAAATGGCGACTCTGCTGGGGATAACCTTCTCCTCCGACGAGAAGGCAATTGCTCTATATGATGATATGTCAGTCGGATCAACAAAGAAGACTCTGGTTGTGCACTTCGACCAGACTGCCTATGAAGAAATGCTCCGAACTGGGGGTAGTACTCGCTGCTCCAATGTTCAGAAATCGCGGAAGGCGCAAAAAGTTTGGATTTCTAAGTCCAAACCATCCTCGGATCTCCTGTTGTCTTTGAAGGCAAAAGAATCCTTCCTACTCCTGTTGTGAAGACTCCCGTCTGTGACGAGGCAGTCTCTACTTCAGTAATACGTCATGGACGTAAAAACCAGTCTCCCGTCGGTGATGTGGTAGACTCTCAAACTTTACGCTCTATGCGTAAAAATCAAGTTTTACGCTCTGTGCATAAAAATCAAACTTTACGCTCTGTGCGTAAAAACCAGTCTCCCATCTGTGACGTGGTAGACACCCAAACTTTATGCTCTGTACGTAAAAATCAGTCTCCCGTCTGTGACGTGGTAGACACCCAAACCTTACGCTCTGTGCGTAAAAACCAGTCTCCCGTCTGTGACGTTGTAGACACCCAAGCTTTACGCTCCACGCGTAAAGGAAAATCTTCCGTCTGTGACGTGGCAGATACTCATATTTTATGCTCTACGCGTAAAGGTAAATCTCCTGTCAGTGACAGAGTAGATAAAATTCATAATGATGCCTCTGCATCTAAAATGAATTTGCCTACACGCATACAACATAAAAACATGAATTCTATTGTTAGTAAAACTTCGGTTTTCCACCAACAGCCTTCTTATACTGCTTTATGCAAGGTACCAAACCTTCAACTTATACGTAATGCTGATAGAGTCCTTTGTGCACAAAAATTTCAGAATTTACGCACGTAACTCCAGGCGCGTAAAAATACTCAGTTTGGTTCTGCTAATGCAGCCAGTAATCTTCTTTATACACAAGGGACTAAATGATTCTTTGTCCTAAATATAATAAAGAAGACTACTCCCTCTACTCCTTCTGATTTATGCGAGTTGCTTGTACAAAAGCGTAAAGACAGAAAATCTCCTGTGACACTCCCCAAAGAAGATCACCATTGTGAGTGTCACCAGATTGTAATTAAGTATTGTTGTTCGGCTTCTAAACGGTCAGTTTTTGATCGGTTAAGTTATAATGTGCCTCAGCAATCAGTTGATGATCAAGAACAGGAGTTGTCATATGCCTCAGTTAATATGGCATCTCATACCAATAGGGGACGACGTCCAAGACGCAACTCGTTCCAGACTCCTGGTCAACAATAGTTCAATCGACTTCTTGATAGTTTCGAAGGAGTATATCAGAATACTCGATCAAAAAGTCAAAGACAGTTGCAGACTTCTGATTCAGAAGCTGGGGGTACCTAGTCTTTGGAGTCCAAAACTGATAGCGCTGATTCATACTTCTACACCAATCCCTCTGTATCTTCAAGGAAGGTTAAATCTTATGCTATCGAAGACAAACTGGAGACGTCAACTGCTAATACAGAATAATGTCTCTCTGTAGTTGAGTAGTCGCTGAAGGACATGCTTGCTATGATGCAAAGTATGCATCAAATAATAATGACTCAGCAAACTGCTCAGCCAGCCGTGATAACTCTGGTGCAGGTAGCAGCACAAACTTAAGATAGTCAAGGGGTTGATATACCCTTGAATAATCTTAGTCAGGAGCCTGCTATCAATCAAAATTCTGTATCTCCAGATCATATCATTCCAGAAGATGTACCACCTCCGGTGGGGGTCACGGTACATCTAACAACTATTCAATCGAATGTGCTTCCTCAAACTAGTAAAGCTATTCAAGCAGTACGTGAGCTAAAAGCACAGTTTGAAGTTCTGAAGCACAAGGATCAGCTCCAGAGGTTAGGGATTAAGCAACCTTATCCTCCTCATTGGAACGATGTGTCCTTTCCTCCAAAGTTTAAGCCATAATCCATGGTGTTATTTGATGGAAAGGCATCTCCTAGTCAATATATCAATTACTTTGATATTATGACTGTACATTTGCAGAAGAATGATGCTCTTCTTATCCGAGTTTTCATCGGGTGTTTGACGGGTTCACCCGACAATTGTATTTCATCTTTTGACGAATTTAAAGCAATATTTCTCTCCCGTTTCTATGAGGGAGGAATGGATATGAATATGTCCTTCCTAATAGAAATCAAGCAAAAGAAGAAAGAAGATACTCGGACATTTATCGAACGTTTCCGACAGGCAACTTTGAAGATGCCTCCGGGCATGCCAGATTCAACCTTGATCGATACATGCAAGATGAATCTGCGACCATCCATTATTGTCTTTACTGGCTCTCAATTCACAGATTGGGCCTCGTTCATCATAGCAGCAGTTTCAGCCGAGACCAATGGTAGATTGGCTCGTGAACACGGGATGATCTTAGCTTCAGAAGACAAATGGAAGAAAAACTCTTCAGGTAATAATTTCGACAATCGTAATGGGAAATGGAAGGAAACAGTGGTTAATCTTTCAAAACCCAAAACGACGTCGAATAATCAGGAGTCTTCCAAGCCAAAAAAAAGAATATTCTTTCGATGACAGTGATATCCCAGGGATATTCCAATGTCTGGTAAAGAGTGGCAAACTCCAGATTCCAGAGCCGAAAAGACCTAATGAGGTGAATCTGACCGATAATTCCAAGTATTGTATCTATCACAGATACATAAATCATCCTACCAAGACTTGCTATATTTTGAAGAAGAAAATCCAGGAGCTGATAAATGCCAATGCCATCGCTTTAACCAACAATGAGCATACGGTCACAACCAATATGATTTCTCTTCAATTTGGAGATTTTCCTCCACATCAAGTCCCATATAGAATTGTCCCAATTCCAAAGACGACGATGAAGATTGTGAATATCCTGCCTGCCAGAGAGCAAAATAAAGGACTTTTGCCTCTTACACTAGAAAATGGTGAAATCATGTGGGTACACCCTGATTTAGTGCCTGAAATGGAAAATAAAGGTAAAACTTCAAAATCCAAGAAAGATAAAAAAGTCAAAAATTGTAACATGATTTATCATATTTTAACCCCAGACCATGATGATTTGGATCATTTATGGGATGGCATTCCTTTGGAGGATAGACTGAGGGGTTTGAATATATGCCCTCTAAGTTTGGCTCCTCCTACCAAACTCAAGCTTACTCATCGGCAATGGTTAGCAATGAATAGTGTTCCCTTATACCGGGCACAATAGGTCTTTGCTGCTTATGAGAAAGCTCCTACAGGAATTTTTTCTTCTGTCCCGAGTATTCTTCCTTCTCTTGTGGCTACAGAGGTTTCTATTCCTCCTTCTACAAAAGTCTTTATGTCTCTTCTTCCTCTGTTAAACCATCTATTGAAAGTCCGCTACCCACTCATTTGTATAGTCAGCAATCAGTCCATCTCATGAAAAAGATGGGCTATGACTTTCAAAAGGCGGAAGACTTGAATTATGATAAAGGAATGTGACTTCCTTTACAACTTCAAAGTCAAAAATCCACTGTTGGATTGGGTTTTGAGGTTCCTCATAAAAATCCTCGCAAGAAGAAGACTAAGGAAAATAAAACTAAATCCTGCAATATGGTACTTCATTCTCCTGAGTCTAAAGAAGAAACCTTTGCTGGTACGAGATCTGGGAAAGAGTACCACAAAGATTATGAGGGATCTTCCAAAGAAGCGGAAGACGTTGCTGAAACAGTTCCAGCTCAATCATCTCTTGTTCCTGCTAAACTATCTGTGGTTGAGAAGGGGAAACAGAAAGCAGTGCGCTTTGATGTCCCATTGAAATATGCTATAAATCAAGGGATAGTGATGAAACCCTACAAATTTGACATTCTAGCCCAGTTAGCTAATACTCCGGCTAGACTTTCGATCTTTGAGCTGCTTCGCCTTTCTAAAGAAAGTCGTAAAACTTTGAGTGAAACTTTGCTACTAGCTGATTCATGCTTAGCTCAACTCAAGAGTCCAGACAATATACCAGTGTCATGTCCACAATGTCATAGTGTGATGGAAGCAATTTCTAATATTACCTTCACACAAAAAGATATGTTGCTGAAGCATAACAAGTATGACAGACCTCTGTGCTACACCGGGTATATTGAATCTACTGAAATTGATAGGATTTACATCGATCCTGGGTCTTCAATTAGCATAATTATTCAAAGTATGCTACGACCTTTGAGGATCCCTACTAGTGATTTGACTTACACTAGTACCACAATAGTTGGTTTCAACTCTGGAAAGAGTAAACCACTGGGGAAGATTTGTCTGAAGATTCAAATTGGTGATCTTCGAACTATGGCAACTTTTTATGTTATCAACTCAGATGTATCTTACAACATCCTCCTTGGAAGACCATGGATACACGAGCATAACATTGTGCCTTCAACTCTTCACCAATGCTTCAAGTACGTGGATTCTCAAGGGGTTGTGAAGACCGAATTTGCTGATATCAATCCTTTTAAGGGTGTTGAAGCATATTTCTCTGATTCAATACTCTACAAGCAGGAGCATGTGAAGGAGATATCGGAAATGGTCGAAGATCGATCACCTGCCGAAGATCAATCTGTCAATGAAGATCCTCCGGAAGAGCAACCTTCGAAGATTAAAGTCAAATGCCGAATCCAACCCCAACCTGTCAATGATCAACCTTTGGTGATCAAGGTTAAAGGAAGAACTCGGGCTTCATCTGAGGAATCAGTGAGTATTCCAGCCAAGAGCCAAGTTCAACCTCTTATGCTCAAGGTCAAGGGACGTACTTCTTGTACGAATGATCTAGAACCACCACTGATCATCAACCTTGGCAAGTCTACGCAAAAGACGGATGACGGTCCGTTAATGATCAATCCGAAGCGTAGTAGTCAACTTGTAAATGATGTAAATATTGATCATTCTGTACTTTCTATTATCAACGAAGATTTCCTTTTGGAGTATATGGCAGTCAAATTCATTGAAAGAATGACTTTATCTTCTGATAATCAAAGTCATCATAAAAATACAGAGGAAACCTTATACATTGACCATAAGGAAAATTCCTTTCCTCTTCATGTTGATGTCGGACCTTATGCTCAAAGGTTCCTAACATCTTTCCCCTATCTTCTTCCTATAGCCTCATCATCACAAGCTTGTGTAACTTATAGACGTCACGAAGAATCTTATTTTGTGATTTTGTCTGATAGAAAAAATAAGCACCAAATTGCGTTTGGTCTGGCTAGAAATATACCTGTTATTCAGACAGATGATCTTAGAGATAAAGATAAAAGAAAAATCCGAATTGACAAATATAGTCAATAATCTCTCAAGATTATCCAGAATATGGGATATGATTTAAAGACTATGCAGGATCTCAATCAAGGTAAAGGTAGACGGTTACCATTATGTGGTGATCTATTTTACCAGAAAACTCGGCATGGGTTGGGATACAATCCGTCCCATATGTTTAATGAAGATATACAAGAAGAATTTTCTTTCAGTTCTTCACAATCCTCAGATTCGGAAGAAATCCAATTCGTCGAATCGGATACATCCCACACGTGCAAGAAAAATATGGAAGAAGAATGTTCTTCCAATTTTTTACAATCCTCATATTCTGAGGGAGACTATTATAATAAATCTGAGTGTATATTCTCAGTTAACATGGTTCAAACTGATGGTGAATCAGAACCATTTGAGAATAACCCTTGGGCACAACAAATGGACACTCAATGGGAGCTTCGTTTTGAACAACGACAGCCGCCTGCAGAGGATGAAATTGTCCAGATTGACGTCGGAGACGGAACTACATCCAAGCCGATATTTTATCAGTAAAAATCTTTCTGAAGATGAAAAGGAAGAGTTGATATAGTTGATTAAAGAATATATCGATATCTTTGCATGGAGTTATGAGGATATGTCGGGTTTAGATCCTAAAGTAGCTACTCATAAACTCAATATTCTTTCTAATGCCAAGCCTGTGAAACAACAACGATATTTTCGACCAAATATGATGGACGCAATTGAAGCAGAAGTCAAAAAGCTGATCACATGTGGCTTTGTTCGTGAAGAACAACACCCAGATTGGGTTGCCAACATTGTTCCTGTTATGAAGAAGAATGGAAAAGTCCGAGTTTGCATAGATTTTCGAGATCTTAATGCAGCTAGTCCAAAAGACGAATTTCCACTTCCGACTACCGATGTCATGATAGACAACACATGTGGTTTTGAACGCATGTCTTTCATGGACGGATTTTCAGGATACAATTAAATTAAGATGCATTCAGGAGACAAAAAGCATACCACTTTCTGTACACCCCTTGGAGTTTACTGCTATACGGTTATGTCGTTCGGACTGAAAAATGTCGGTACTACGTATCAATGGGCCATGAGCAGCATCTTTCAAGAACATTTACGGAAAACAGTTGAATGTTATGTAGATATTGTTGTCAAGAGTCGATCAAAATATGATCACATTCAAGACTTGAAGACAGTATTTGAGTTGATGCGCCAACATCAACTGAAGATGAATCCTACTAAGTCTTTCTTAGGGGTTTCCAATGGCAAGTTTTTGGGATTTGTCGTCACTTCTCAAGGTATCCATATTGATCCTGACAAAATCAAAGCGATTCTTGAAATGTGTCCTCCACGTAATCTAAAAGAACTTTGTGGTTTCCAAGGTCGCATTGCTTATATCAGGAGATTTATATCCAATCTTTCTGGGAGATGTCAACCTTTCTCCCGTTTATTAAAGAAAGGTGTATCATTTGTCTGGGATGAAGCATGTCAGAAAGCCTTCAATGACATCAAACAATATCTTACAAATCCACCTGTTTTGGTACCCCCAGTGGTGGAAAGACCATTTTTGCTATATGTTCGAGCCTTAGATCATTCTCTTGGTTCTCTTCTTGCACAGAAAAGTGATATGGGACATAAACAGGCAATTTATTATCTTAGTCGAATGATGGTCGAAGCTGAACACAGGTACACTCTTGTGGTAAAAGAATGTCTGGCCTTAGTTTTTGCTATTCAAAAGACACGACATTATGCGTCAGGACAGACTATTCATGTCATCTCCAGAATAAATCCTATTAGGGTATTGATGAGAAAACTGAGCATTCTTAAGTCCAGGTTAGCCACCTGGGCGATGTTGCTCACTCCTTATGATATGGTCTATGTACCTCAAAAATCAGTGAAGGGCCAAGCATTAGCTGATTTCTTAGCAGCTCACCCTATACCTGAAACATCGAAGCTATATGAGGACATTCCAGATAAAGTTGTGGATTGCAACATGACTTTGAAGGATGACATTTGGCAACTATATTTTGATGGAGCATCACGGGTTGGACCTAAAGGCAATATTGTCTCTGGAGTAGGCATCGTCCTAGTCTCTCCTGACAAAATGGTCATATACCGTGCTTATTCTTTTAATGAGCCATGCTCTAACAATTTGGCAGAATATAATGCTTTGCTGATTGGTCTCCAAGTAGCAAAATAATTGGACATCGAGTTTCTGGAAGCTTATAGAGATTCTCAACTGATTGTTAATCAGGTCAGAGGAATATATGAAGTCAGAAAACCTGACCTCATTCCTTATCACCAAGTGGTAATCGAATTGGTCCTTTCATTCAAAGGATTCTTCATCGAATTCAAACCACGTTTCCAGAACTTGGAAGCTGATGCTCTTGCTAGTTTAGCTGCAGACTTAGCTGTTCCAATTAGAAGACAAAATACCATCACTTTGTTAGATGGGGACTTATTCTGTGTAAAGAATAACTTGCATATTGAACAGAGTTATACTATAGAATCAAGTTCTCAACAAAGGGATTGGAAAAGTCCATTCATTGATTATGCAGTCCATGGGATTTTACCTGAAGATCCAAAAGAAGCTGCATCAATCAAGAGACGATCATTTCGATTCTACTATGATTCTTCCTTACATATGTTATATCGTCGGTCATATGACAGACTTTTACTATGTTGTCTTTCTGAGAGTGAAGCTAAACAAATACTCCGTGAAACTCATGATGGTGTCTGTGGTGCCCATCAACCGGGTCCGAAATTGCAGGACCGCATTCGAAGAATGGGGTATTATTGGCCTTCTATGATAGCAGATGCTGTGGATTATGCCAGAAGATGTAAAGCATGTCAGATTTATGCTAATTTTATTCATCAACCATCTGAATTCTTACATCCTACAGCAGCTTCTTGGCCCTTCGAAGCCTAGGGCATGGATATTATTGGTCCGATTAATCCTCCTTCTGTCAAATGACATCGGTTTATATTGGCTATAACCGATTATTTCTCTAAATGGGCGAAAGCTATTCCCCTTGTTGAAGTAAAAATATCAAATGTGGTTAGTTTCATCAAACACCATGTCATTTATCGCTTTGAGATTCCCCGACGGATAATTCATGACAATGGACCATAATTTGCCAGTCAGGTATTTTATCAATTCTGTGACAAGAATCGGATCCAAAATGTGGCTTCTACTGCCTATAATCCAACTGCTAATGGTTTGGCCGAAGCTTTCAACAAGACAATCATTAAACTTCTCAAAAAATTTGTCATTTCTAATAAACGTGATTGGAATGAGAAACTTGGAAACTGTTTATGGGCTTACCGAACAACAGTCCGAACTCCTACTGGTTTTACACCATTTTTACTGGTTTACGGATGTGAGGCTGTTCTTCCATTGGAAATTCAGATTCCATCTCTTAGAATAGCTATTGCTAATAAGCTTACTACAGAGAATAATGATCGGTTAAGACTTCAAGAACTTGAAGGATTTGACGAAAACCGTCTTCAAGCGCAACAACACATTGAGCTTTATCAAGCCCGCATATCTCGAACTTTCAATCGTAAAGTTAAAGAGAGGGTATTTAAAGTCGGTGAGCTAGTTCTAGCTGTTCGAAGACCGATGGTGATGACTCATAAGAGCAAAGGGAAATTCCAAGCAAAATAGGAAGGTCCCTATGTAGTCGAGTCGGTATTCTCCAATTGTGCCTATTGGTTGTCTAAACCTAATGGAGATTTGCTTATGATGTCGATCAATGGAAAATTCTTGAAAAAATATTATGTTTGAATTTCTTCTTTATTCTCCAGCTATAAATGTTTGGTTAAGCTGATCATTTGTCTTCCTAAAAGAAAATTTTGATCTTCTGTCTTACCAGCTGATTAAAAAAAAGAGATTTATTATTCATCATGTTCTCATGACCTCTGAATAAATATTAAGTCTACTTCTTCTTCTATCTATCATGTCCTTTTGGCCTCTGAATAGATATTAATCTATTTTTTTGAGTTGTTACGATCTGTCATGTTCATATTACCTCTGATAGTATCATATACTCTAAACAGAAAAAAGATTCATTATCTATCATGTCCATATTACCTATGGATAGATATAATTTATTGAGTTTAGAAGACTTGTCATGTCCATATTACCTCTGATAAGTGTTTTCTATCTCATACCTATTGTTTAATTACAAAATAAATGATAGGATCACAAAATAAATATTTTATTCATTTTTGTAAACATTACAGAATGAAAAAAGATAGAAGGTTACAAAAATTCTTTATTTTGCCTAAGGCGGAGCAGAGACATCCTCAAGAAATTTTTGTAGCTCCACTAGACGTTTTTTACGAGAGCTCAATACATTATTAGTAGCTACGGAGCGTCGAGCTTCGGGAGTACAGATGTGAGAAAGTCCAACAAAAGTGACTATCATCTTATCCTCGGCTTCGTCAAGGGTTTTGATGGTAGCCTCAGCTCTGAAGACTTGTTCCTCCAAAATTGAGCTCTAATTTAGCTGCTGGTTCCGAGCTTTGATCATCTGCTCCCTCTCCGCCTTTAAGCGAGCTAGCTCAGCCTCGACTTCGCGAATTCTATCATTCTGTTGATGAATTCTTATATTCGAAGCTTCATAGGCCTCTCTCTGAATCTCCAGCTGAGGCTTAGCTTCAGCCAAAAAAGCTTTTTCTTTAGCTACCTTGATGCTGTACTCTTGGAGGGCCTCATTAAAAAGTTATTTCCCGAGCAAGGTATTCAGCTGATAAAGCGTCATACTCCTCTTGGATGAGACTTTCAGTGGTTTCATTTGACAGCTTTAGATATTCTTTGATGGGCTGTTCAAGTCCCTCCACGACTTTCTTCAATGCCGCTGCTCTCGCTGCATCATTGAACATGGCGACATTTCTGATAGTAAGAGCAATCGCTGCCTTCAGACTTTCATAACTGAGGCCCTTATTCAGGACCATTTTGATCAGATTTGCCAGAGTCTTGTAAAAAGTATTAGTATGAATCTCAACTAAGAGATTCATTTCTGCACTTGAGCTCGGCGTTGCAGCGATGTCTACCAGATCTCTTCTCTAAAGACTAGGAGCAGATGTTGTTGCCTTAGTATCAGGGTGAGATGAGGCCGTTGTTGTCGTTGCTACTATGGCCAACTGATCCCCAGGAGCTTCAGGGATAGTATCTTCAGCATTTGTTACTCCAACCGGTTCTGAAGTCGAAACTACTTGAGTTTCGGTGGCGGTAATTGGTGCGGATGGAATGGTAGTTATGGAAACTGACTCTGGTTCGGGCATTGTCTCTTCAAGAACTTTTTCTTAAGCAGTAGCAATAGCAGAGGATGCTATTTCAACGTCTCCAGCTTCAGTTGATGATTTGACTATGCCTTCATCACCTTCTTCGGCAATCGGCTCTTCAGTCTCTTCAAGTATTTCAGTTGTAATGAGTCCTTTTACAACTGATTCTTTATTGAAGTCTACTACTTCCTCAGTAGCCTCTTCATCATCTGCAGTAGGTTCTACTGCAGTTTGTTCTTTATCCTTGCCCTCAACAGGAAGGGACAATTCTAGCTGAGCCTGCACCTCTGGCTCTTGTTGTACCTCTATAGATGGAGGACATTCTTCTTGAGCATCTCCTTCTTCTGAAGAAGAATCATCTTCCTCAGACTCCACATTTTCCTCATAAATATCTTCTTGAGGAGGAGGAGAAGCCACAAGCTTTGATGTGATGATAACACCTACAAAAATTAAACAAAATAAGTTAATATACAAAATATCATAATTTTGTATAGATTTTGTATAATTTATATTTACCTGGAGTAGGTGTAGGACGTGCCAAGTACGCGTCATAGTTCCCATCCCAGTCATCATCGTCAAAATTAATAGCTGGTTCATCTGATGGGATGGGCTCTCGATCAACAGTATGTACTGGAGCGACATCCTTAACAACTTGTGCCTTTTGTGGCAAAGTCAAATAAAGTGCTGAGCTGAGATGTCCCGGAGATAGGACCGTCATCGCTTCCATTGACGCTGTTAGTTGGGAGGCCGAGGACCCTTCTCCAGGATGAGCTGAAGAAGATGCAACATGTTGCGGCTCCTCGACTAGAATATCAATCTCTGGGGTAGCAGCTCTTGGTCTAGAAGGCCCTTTGGTGGTGACCTTATTCTTCTTTTCTGGGGTCTTCTCTAGAAGAGTAGCAGCTGCACCTTGTTTTTATTTTCGAGTCTTGCCAATAATTATAGGTTTTGCAGCTTTTTCCCCCATTCCCGTTGGGATTACTTCCAGATACGCATCTGGAACGGCAGCGTCGTCAGGTATGTCTGATGGTACCCTGACTGGCTCTTCAATATTTCCTTCCTTGGGCCATCTTAGACTACCTCTCAAGTTGTAGCCATGGGCGAAGGAGCGGATGGAAGCATAAAAGCGAGCATACATATGAAGTATACGCAGCTCGGTGGTGCTTGTAGCAGTCGATATTCAAAATTTGACACCGGTACAGGCAGTACTAAAATATCTCCAGCCTCTTGCACCATCAATCAGCTTCCCATAATGAAGAAAACTGGTGGAGGGATTACCAACATGAAGTTGGTCATATCCAAACTGGCGAGCGAACCGGCTTGGTAGATATGGTTCGAACGCACAGCTGTCTTCATTTCTGTACATCAGATGAGAGGGTCTGATGCACTGTAGCCATCTGAAAACTGGCGCTGACAATAAAGTTCTTCCTTCAACTTCATCTTCAAATTGTACGTCGAAGCAGTCGGCTGGAACTGGTGGTCGGGTACAGAAAAAGTTCCAACCATAAGAATAATTCAATACTGCTCTGGTATCTGCCACTGTCGTGGCAGTCCATGTGGCTTTGCTGAACTTCTGGAGGAAGACCTCCGCATCATCTCCAGGACCTGGTGGTAACAAATTGCAGTTGTGATGCAATAGCCAGCCCATAAGGTAAGTGTAGGGCATTTCTACCCTAGGGAATACGTTTCGGTGAGGAGCATTGTTGATTAGTTCCTCACCAAAAGTTCTCAAACCTGCGTTTATTTGGCACACTATTGCCGATAGCAGCTTGATTCTAACTTTGAATACCAAACGTACCGCTGGCCATAGCACGTTTCGGTAGATTCTATCAACTGTACCGGTCCCCGGTACAACCCATCTCCTCAACCACAGAGTAAGAAAGTCTGCCAGTAAGGCTTTCTTGGAGATCTTCTGGCTGCCATATCTGAGAAAACTCAAGGCTTCGGTTCCTGCAGAGAACTCCCCAGTCTTGGTAGACAAATATTTGTTCGGGAATTTGTAGTCAACCATCATATCATGTATTTTATCAGTAGGGATTGCTGAACCAGTGTTGATGATTGGAGCCTTGTTCTCCTGAAATCTTTCTTTATCATCTTTGGATATCTTATCCTTATGGTAAAATAGATATGTTGTCCACTTGTTGATGTACGCCAGATGAGATCCACTTTCATGCATAGTAGTGCAAATCATGTAATGGCACATCAACTCTTCATATACCTCAACTAATTGAGGATTTTTCTCCCTGATTTCTGTTAGTTCCCGGTTGGAGGGAACATACTCTTTATATGGGGCTTCCCCCATTGGCAGCTTGGAGATGAATTATATCTCGTGGAGTGCGAGACCCATTTCACCTTTTGGGGTCGCAAAAGTTCCCCCATTGGCATCTCATTAAAATTTCTACTATTTTTTTTATTTTTTATTAAATTTAGTACTGATTTAAAATTTTTGTACTATACGTCGCGTAGTCGTACTATACGTCGCGCACGACCTTTTTGTTCGTTTTTCGAATTTGCTTGACGAGTGCGAATATGTGCGAGCGTACATATTTTTAGAAAAAATATTTTATTCTATTTTATAGTTTCAAATAATATAATAATTAGTTTTGCTTTCATTTCTAAACTTGTCATTTCTAAAAATTATTAAAAATAAAATAATATGTTTGTATACTAGAAAAGCATAATTATTGAAAGAATATTTTTGCATATATATGTATCGTAATTATTTATTTGTCTATTTTAAATAAAATATAATTTTTGAGATTTATTAATATTAATATTCTTATTGTTCAAAAAGGTATTTGAAAAGATTTATTATTTTCGAAATTAATTATTATAGTATTTTTGAAAAACATATTTTCGAAATATTTGTGACAAATTAAATTTTGATTTGATTCCATGGATACATTTAAATAGTAAACTATCTATATTTTAAATTGATTTGATTTTAAACTAAAAGTATTTAAATTTGATTTAATTGGATTTGGATTGGATTGGATTTGATTGATTGATTTAATTTAAATAGATGATTTATCTAATTTGGGTTTAAACAATCCTAATCATTATCTAATTGGGAATTCCTACATCCTATATAAATAGGCAGGTACTCCTCCAATTTTTATCATCCATTATTTCTCCACAAATTCCACAAAGTGTACGTGCCTCGTGTCGGTGTCCATCTCTTCCGTGTCAGCCGTGACGGCCTCGGGTCCGACCCCGGGTGTCAATCCAATCTTATTCCAATCTATTTATTTACAAGTACATGGTTATCTTCTTCGTGTCCACACACGGACATATGTTCCCATCTACCCCTTCGTGTTCGACATGCCGGACACGAACCCCCGACGAGAACCTAAATCCAAAACCTACTCCTCCCTGACTACCCATAGCCACCCCGTCTCCACCGTCATCACCCTCTAGTCTACCACACACCCGACCTCGACCACCCAGCCTCGACGTCCCCTGTCAACACCAGCATCACCAGACTTTCCAAATAACCCTGGCCGACTCCGGCAAACAACCAGCCATCATCACCCCGGCCATAGCCGGCCGGAGGCACCACCACCACCCCTGTCACCAAACACCAGATCGGCCACCACCAAAGCCATCTCCACCACTATCGTCGTCATCGTCACCACCCAACCACCACCACCATCAAGAAAAAAAAGGGAAAGACAAAACCCTAACCCTAAACGCACCTGTCCGCCGTGTCCGCCGCCGTGACCTACGCCTGACCCGGCCGGAGCCACGCTGGCCGTCCGCCCTTGTCGTCGAGCCGCACAGGGATCTGCCTCCGCCGCGGCCGGCGTATCTCCGCCGTGCCCGCTCCCCGTTCTCCGTGAAACCCTCCGCTCCACCGCGAGTTCGCCGCCTCGCCCGCCTGGGCCGCACCCGACCTGCCCGACCGACTAACCCCCGCACCCTCTGTCGCTTGCCCGCCGGCGAACCGCCGCGCGAACCACAGCCTCTCGTTCGCTGGCGCGCCGTCTCCTCCAAACCCTTCTCCCGACCGCTGCAGCCACTCCTATTCCTCCTCTCCTCCGCCAACGGCGCATCGCCGTCGTCGTACAGCCACCGGAACCCTCTCACTTCCTCTCCTCCTCGATCAGCTCCACCCTCCGCCGATCGAGCCTCCCCCCACGTCGATCGAGCCTCCGCCCGCCGCCGGACCGACCCTCTTCCTCCCCCACTCTTGACCGATTCTTCTCTTTCTCTCCCCATTATTCTCTCTTTCCCCCTTTCTAAACAGAGAGCAGCAGATGCTGCAAATTTCCGTTTATTTTTATTTTATTCATTTATTTTGTTTTATTCTTTTTGTTTTTTTTTTGTTTTAGTAGTATTATAATTTTCTGTTATTGTTTTATTGATAAGATTTTTGACTTGTTTCTTTTTTTGAGTATTATTATATTCATACATTAATATTAGGATTATTACTTAGTAATGTTTGGTTATAATGTTAAGCATCATATTTTACTTAGTACTATTATTATTATTATTATCTTTTTGGTTACAAAATTTAATAAAGTAGGTTATCTATTATTGGCAATTATAATTAGTATTACTAGTATTATTAATATTTATATTGTTATGATTATAAGTATAAATAATATTTTTAACATTGGGTTAGAAGCCCTAATGGTAATCGCTATATTATTTTGTGCCATTTCAAAACTCTAGCGTATTAGTAAAATTATATTTCTACAAAATATGGTTCTTAAAACTTAAATAATTTCTTCTAATATTATTTAATTTCGCTTAAAATATTTTTGTCTAAAATATTATTTGACAAAACTTACAGTTTGCCTTAAATCGACTTTTTGATTTTTGGTTATTTATTTATAAGCATGTTTTGGCTAATAAATATTATATTTCAAGTATTATAAATTATTATATTATTCTAAATAATTATTATTCTAAATAATTATTATTCTTTTCTTTTGAATCTCCTCCTGTCCATAACCAATCACATTACTCCTTTCCTTCAACCAATTTTGGTCAACCTTATGTCATTCCTAGCTAACTTGGCCCTCCTGGACCCAATGGAACTGTCCGTGCCACCACCGAGGTCACCTCGCACAGTTGTTGCATCGAAGTTGCAGATCATGCCACCATGATTATCGCAGCACACCAGGCGCTCTATCAGGCAAGACACCTTGCCATTTGCTGTTTAATTATTTTAGCTCATATTTCATGCATGTCTATTATTTTCTTTATGCAAAATAAACTGTGATACATAGCATAACTGTTAGAACTTACTGTTCTTTTATATTTCCCGCTATGTATTGTTTTTCTCACATTAAACCTAGATTTAAGAGACCACCTTGTGTGTTGCATTCATTGGCCTTGACACGTTGTAAACATGAAGTTGTGTGTCGCATGTAGAACTCGGAAGTGCGTGATTGGTTGGCCACCAGTACGTACAAGCCGTGCGATAGGAATAACCGCTAATAGAGGTTGCATGCTAGTTTGACTTAGCGGTTATAGAGTTAGCATTGGGCGGGAAGAACATGATTGGAAGTTGACTACCACCCTATCTATCGTAGACTCGCTCGCTACTGAGGAACGATAGGTAGACTATATGCTATAGACTCGCTCGATACTGAAGAATAGTATATGGTGTTGTGACTCGCTACTGAGGTACTGTATTGGTATTTTCCTGACTTGACCCGGTAGTCATGCGACCATGAACTGTTCTTAAACTGCATTCACTTAGAGCGGTTAGGCTACCCTTATCCGTTAGGTACGAGTACCTTTGGTTTTGGGTACTTGTATCTGACCGTGGCTTGGAACAATAACTTATCGCGGATTAGTTTGTCATATCTTGTCCTTGTTTGGTTGTAGGTGTGACTTACTACTTCGATGAGAAGGTATTGAACCTTGTTGGGGTCCGGATACCATATTGGATTATTAGCACGGAAAGATACGTCACCGTGAATTAGTTTACCATCTCATGTCCTTGTTTGGTTGGGGGGATGGTACGCTCGTTCAGTAGGTGCGTATTGGACCATGTTATAAATTCGATTGACTTATTTATTGAGCAATATTTATTCAGTTTATATGGCATGCTATTATGTGTCTTGTTACGTCCCTCTGAGGACCTGGTTATCTCTCCAGGTGTGTGCTATTGTTCTTCGCAGGTGCTTCAGCTCTAGCCGTGTTCATTGCTATTTCTCGAGGATGATTGCACTTGGATCGTCTTCGCTTCGCTCGCCAAACTTATTTCTTTCTTATGTATTTTTCCTTATTTTGTTGGTAGTGGATTTGTCTCCGCCCAACATATTATATCAAGACAAATTCATTCTCATTATATGATCTTTTATTCATTTATTCTGTGTGGATGAGATTAGTTATGGTTCTACTACATTTTACAGCTTATGTATCCATACGAGGTTTCCATATATTGGAGTGTACTTCGTATGAATACAGCTGGCATGTCTACGTTCCTAGTCCTACGTATTTTGGGACTGGGGCGTTACATTTTCTGACATGAACAGTGCACAGAAGCCGAGAGGATTTGATTTACACTAAACCCAACACTTGTCGTTTAGTGTGCAGATGGGCTACATTACGCTCAAGAGATTGCTTCTTTTACGCACGAACGCTATTCTAGCTTTTTACGCTCAAGGCTGTTGTGTGCGTAAAGTTTATTTGAGATAATTTTACGCTCAAGGCTATTTTCAGCCACTTTACGCGGGAAGCTTATTTTGGGCTATTTTACGTCCAGTCTGCTACTTTTCGCATGAAGTATATTTTAGGTCATTTTTACGCCCGATCTTTTCTGGCTACAGGAGAACGTGGTTTGCTTATGTGGCTTTCATGCCTCACTTATTGAGGAACGTGTGTACGTGCTCTCCTCATTTTGTTGAAGTAGTGGGACACGTGTCACCATGCGTAGAGATCAAAACTCTACGTGGGACACGTGTCATAAAGCGTAGAGGATGATTTTCATCGTGGGTGACAGTTACTCGCGTAGAGACCCAACTTGGTTGCTTTTTACGCACAGAGGTCTAGTCTATATATAGACTTATTTTTTTATACAAAACATCAAGAGATCAGAAGACAGACATGAGAGGAGATTCTAAGAAAACTTATACTTTCAGAGTGATATTCCCAGAAGCATTTCTTCAACTTTTTCTCAAGAACAGGGTGAAGCAAAGCAAGAAAGCGTTCGACTGTGCCATCAGTGCCGTTGTTCGATACCTTTCCGGTGACTTAGTTCTTCCGATTGTTTGTCTTCTTCATCATCGTCGTATGGTCCAAGGAACAAAGTGATCGCTCTCAGATCAGACTTCCATAGCAATACTTCCCAGAACAATTTATACTTTTGTACTTTTTCTAGTTTTTCTTTCAAAAGCCAATTTTTAGGCATTTTGTTAAGTGAAACAGGTTACAAGGGAAGTGCAATCGAAGCCCATACGACAAGGAAATGTTCTCCCCACCCAATGTACCTATTATGTCGCATCCACGACCATGTAACACTACTAACTGTCAAGTCTTCTAACATGCATCTATTGACAGTTAGACCTAACGCACGTCCCATACGCATCAGTGATCAGCCAACACGCAAGCCCGTAGGCTATATGCTACTCACAACTCACACATCTCGTGGCACACCAGTGTCAAAGTTTATGTAATGCACTAAACTAGTGGTAGTCCCGTAACTCTAGGTCCATATGCAATCAAAGGATAAATAACAAGGTACAGCTAATATCACTGAGCAGACAGTAAATCAGGAACTGTAATAATGGTACAGCTAAAAGTACAGAAAATAAATACACAGTGATATGCAATAAATAAAATGCAGACTAATTTATAAACAATAAATTGTGGCAAG